>CAJVPP010000971.1:0-23992 GCA_910592005.1 Funneliformis mosseae | reverse complement strand
GAACTACAAAATTTTATATACATAAATCTAGTAAAATTCATTTTAAGCAAAACTTCATTGTATCAAAAAAAAAATTCGTTATAGAGAAAATTCGTTATAAAAAGAGTCATTTTATATATAAATTTTTCTGATTTTAATTCGTTAAACATAATACGAATTTTTAATTACTAAATTCGGTATAGTAAGAGTTTTTTTATATTTAAAAATCTGTCTGACACTGAAAATCTATTGTATTATAAAATTTGTTATATCAAAATTCGTTATAGAAAGAGTTAACTGTATGCTATTTTTACATTCTGAAGTTCAAATTATTATCACGTGATTCAAAAACTATGAACACTGTTCACTATTTTTCTGAAAATTCAATATATAATTTTACGAGATGTTGTTAAACCATTGTTACAAATGAGTAAGCATAATGTTTATCTTTATTCATCTTATAAAGTATATTCATATTCTGTAAGTATTTCTATCATATTTTTTATCTTATCTTAATCGAATATAGAGTAAATATTAGGCATGGTAATATCCATGCGAGTACTACATGTAAAAAAGTTCAATTTGCATAACTTTCAAGAGATCATGTCTGACCCATTTGATTACTAGAATAAAGTGATTTTGAGGTATATAATTTGAAAGATCGAAGCTGATGACATTTTACAACCCAACTATTGCCTATTTGTTGAGAATATCTATCATTAAAGAATTTCGTTAAGTATAAGATTAAAATTAAGTCTCCAATGACACCTAAGTACAAGATGATTATTTTAGCTATACGTAAAATACATTGAGTTATTATTTCTGTCCCAATGAATGACATATGGAGGTTGGTTAGGTCTGTTGTTTTGTTGAACTACAGCAGTCAAAGCTTGTCAAGGATTTGGGTAGCAATTCCAACGTATTCAATGCTATTCTAGTATTGCTGACAATAATTAATTCTATTAAATGCGTTACTTTAATCTGGATCTTTATCAAAAAACACTTGCAAGGATTCAGATCAGATTAGTCAAGCCATTTACATTTTCCTTAATGGAGATTTAATACAATTACCTTAATCCACATAGCCAGAGGCGAACATTGATTAATAATCAGATGTGTGCGTTACACCTGTGTTGGTCTTGTAAATCAAACACCAATGTCAGGTCGACATTCTGCACCTCTAACAACATATATTCTATTACTTGCTGAATATCACATTGGGTTGAACGTTTCAGCTGAGTTTACTAGTTTGTAATGAATCCTTTCTTTATTAAACCCATCATACTAAATTATTAATACAAAATTTCTAAGATCAATAAATGATATATATAGGTGTGTAGGTTATAATTACTTACCTTAATAAATAAATCATTTCTGATTCTGTCAGCGGAATATATCGAATGTATCACTTTGAGTACACATGCATTAGCTTTGTTTATACCTAGTTCATCAGGAAGGTTGATCTCGACGATATCATCTTTTTATACTTACTCCAGCAATT
The DNA here is from genome assembly GCA_910592005.1 of Funneliformis mosseae. Taxonomy (NCBI): domain Eukaryota; kingdom Fungi; phylum Glomeromycota; class Glomeromycetes; order Glomerales; family Glomeraceae; genus Funneliformis; species Funneliformis mosseae. Next base: position 22,512 of record CAJVPP010000971.1, on the reverse strand, counting down.
GATCAATTTTTGCGCAGATCTATTGTAGTCATTACTCGTTAGCAATACTCCTTATTCTTTTTCTTAAACATATTAATATAACTTACCTGAATAATTTTAGTGGTTTGCCTTATTTCTCGAGTTCCTTCAAATAACGTTTCTTCTACATTTTCTGTTGTGATACTCATTGAAAATGAGACAAACGGAAAAATAATAAAAGCATCATGATTCCTTTTATAACCAGAAATTGTGAATTTTTCAGAACTTTTTTTGATACTGTGTCACAGTCACCGCTAGCGCTAGCATAATAAAGGAGCTGTATAATGTAAGATGAAAAGTAACAAATCATGTGACTGAAATTTCTGTCCTGAAAGAATCTTGTTCATACCAGCTGAAGTAACATTTCAACTGCACCTATTCCATTAACTCGTTGTCTCTAATTCTTCAAGTGATTCCCCTAAAATCAGTCCAGTCAGTTCGCCCAAAGCTAAGATGAATACATCATTCACAACTTCTTCTAATCAGGTAAATAAATCTAACAAATCCCAACTTCCTATCTCTATTTTATCCGATGGTCCAGAAGAAAAGCAAAAATATATAATTGGATGTTGAAGCAATTTCCTTATCTATCCTTAAGTATAGTGAGAGTTATAATGATAAATTTGTGTTTAATAGTTAAGTACCTTGTCCTATATGTAATAAAGACCACAAAGGCGAAAATATAAAGAAGGATATAAAGAGTGAATGGGGTGCTGGTGAATATTATTACCTTGAATTTTGGGATGGTGGAATTCTGTAAAGCATAGACTTCGTCATGTAGACCGATCACCTGAAATATACCAGTAAAATTCTTGCCAAAAATAGGGGCTGTGTGACGTTACCAGAGGTATTTTTTTCACCAATAAAAAAATTTTTGACTAAAAGTGGATTTCTCCCTTTTTTTACTGGCCACCTCCATATGTTTTAAATTTAAGACAATCATATGAAAATTATCCAATTTTAAATGCCTATAACTTTTTATATAAAACTTATTTAAAAAACTGACCAGTAATTTAATAAAGCTTATCTCAAAGAATAAAGTTATCAGTTTATTTTTTCTAAATTTCTTTTTTTTTAAGAGTTGAAAGATTTTTAAGTTACTGTACATTTATATTGTATAAACTTCCTGCACCATAATAATAACGTCATCCAATCGGACCAATCAGAACGGTAATTTATTTTTTTTTAAATTTGTTTTTTCTCTTAATAAAATAGCTTTTATATTATTAACATGGTCAAAAAAAAATCTTATATTCCTAAGATAATTTGAAATCAATACTTGTTCAAACTTTATAATTTTATAAATTCTTTATTTAAACTAAAAATTTTGTATAACTATCATCTTATAAATTTCTTTGAAATATATTATAATATTTTGATACAATATATTTTAATAATTCCAGCCAATCAATTTTAAACAGGTATACCAAAATAACCAAAAAATCCATGGTAACGTGACTTTTAGTCAAACTAGTTAGTAAATCATATTTTCTTTTCTAATTCTAAAATAAAATCATAATGCTCTTTCTTCACGGGTTGTATAGATAAACGTCCACGGCTCAATAGTGCCATACCTTTCAATCCATCGTCCTTATGAGCTTGCAATTCCTTAAGTGTAATTAAACGGTTGAACTTACGAACAAATTTAACATCAACCTATTAAAATAATAAAAAATTTGTGTCGAATATTTTTTATCTTATTAAGCCGAGATTATAGTAATCATGCTAAATGTTTTTACCATAAACCATTTTGGATTGTCCTTATTTGACTTTGGATCATAATATGGATGGGATTCATCAAAAGCAGTATCTACATTCAAAAAAAAGGAAGATAATTTAAATAAATTATTGAAATACCAATAATTCAATCTATTAACTTACAATCTGGATAAGCCTCCTTCACTATCTAATAAGATTATGACAAGAAAAAAAAAGTCGAATATAAATGCAAAAAAAAAAAAAAAATTACTTTGAGTAGTAGTTGTACCTCTGCTAATCCTGAATATATAATATTTTTTAAAACTTTTGTAGATCAAATGTTCAAAATAATTAACGATTCTATCCTTACCCGCTATTCCAGGTGTCTTGCAATTGGAATGATAAAATAACACCTGTAATTTATACATATTAAATGCTGAAATCTTCAAAATTTTAGAGATACCAATGTAACATGTTATTACTTTATCTTTGATTTTCATCCCGTTTTTCATATTATTACGCGCTTCATAATTTCTCTATAATATAAGAAAAAAATCAACGATTTATAGCGAATAAAGTGATTATACATAAACACTGACACTTACTACACCATCCCATTGAGAAACGCTGTTAACGAATATAGAATGATTTAATTAATTAATTTCATAATTTATAAATCATTTATTTTGATTAAATTAAAAATTTACCCGTTAGGCATGTTTGCTAAATCGTCAATGCTAAAATATAAGTACCTTGTATTAATGGAAATATGTAAATAAGAAAATCATATATATTGTTGTAATTCTAACCTAAACTTGACGTCTATTCCCTTGACAATTCGTGATTCAGGCTCAGCTTTCATAAGCCAATAATGAACCTTACTAATTTGTTCATTTAAACTATCTCCGAACCTCAGATTCTGATCCTGCCTACAAAAACAATTTAAATTCGTTTTAATATATAACGAGCGAAAATTCAAAAATTTCTAAAATAAAGTTTTATAAAAATTACATGCTCGGTTGACTTTTCTTCCATTCAATCGGAATTTAATTTATTCAATGCGAAACTGCGGAAAAATTTTCCATAAGTCACGTGAGCATAGAATGTTATTTTAACGCGTATCTTTTTTAAGACGTGTCAATGACGTAATTGGATAAAAAAAAAAACAAAAACATATATAAATAAATTGCCTATATAAAATTTTGTACTCTTTTGTTTACCCGAAAGTCGTGCGAACATTTATTATTCAAAAATGGACATATCATTTAGTAGTGAGGTTTGCATAGAAAGAGCAAGGAAACGCAGAAGAAGTAATGATATAAAGGATGGCGAAAAAGAAATTAATATTCAGGTTATTGTGCGTTGCAGGTATGTGATGATATTTTACTTTCTTTACGTTTCATAGCCATATTAAATAAGAATTATGATTTTAACTATATAGAGGACGTATTGATCGTGAAATCGCCGCAAACGCACCGGTCATTATTGAAACGAACTTTCGCGAGGTACAATTAAAATCACCGGACAAAGTACTCAAAACGTATACATTCGATAGAGTTTTTGGACCAGAGGCAGATCAAGCAAAGATTTTTGATCATATCGTTATCCCTATTTTACATGAGGTTAAAGCGGGTTACAATTGTACTCTGTTCGCCTACGGACAAACTTCAACTGGCAAAACATATACGATGGAGGGTAATTTAGACATTGCGAACGGTCAAATGAATAAACATGCCGGTATTATTCCGCGTACCCTCTTTAACCTTTTTCAGGATTTAGAAGCAGAAGCTCAAGATTTCTCAGTCAAGGTTTCTTATATTGAATTATACAATGAAGATCTTAAAGATCTTCTCTCTTCTAATGATGATGCACGAAAGTTGAAGATTCAGGATGAAGGAAATAAAAAAGGCATACTTAATGGTCATGAAGAAGTACTTATTAAGAATGCAGCTGATGGAATACGAGTTTTGAAGCAAGGTTCTGTTAAACGACATGCTGCACAAACTAATTGCAACAAAAATTCAAGGTATCATAAGAGTATTCCCTTTTTTATTACAATAAGACTATTTTTTACCAACCTTTCTTTTTTATTGCTTTTTCAGTCGTTCCCATTCTGTATTCTTTATTACAGTGCATATCAAAGAGACCATGGCAGATGGAGAAGACTTGCTCAAGGTCGGAAAATTTAATTTGGTGGATTTGGCAGGCTCGGAGTGCATTGGCCGGTCAGGAGCTGAAAATAACAGAGCAAAAGAAGCTGGAAATATAAATAAAAGTTTACTGACGTTGGGTCGTTGTATAAATGCCCTTAACGAACGTTGCTTACATATTCCCTTTAGGTATTTTTGACCAAAATCGAAAATTAACATTTTAAGTTAAATTTATTGATTAATACTTTCATAATTTAGAGAAAGCAAGCTGACTCGTCTTTTGCAAGATTCTCTTGGAGGCAAAACTAAAACATGTATTATTGCAACAGTATCTCCCGCAAAATCATGTTATGATGAGACCATGTCAACTTTAGATTATGCTTACCGAGCAAAGAACATTCGTAACAAGCCGGTTGCTAATCAACGTGTCACGAAGAAGGCTTTGATAAAAGATTATATTAATAAAATCGAACGCCTGGAAATGGATTTGCGAGTATGGTTTCAAAGATTAATAGCATTCCTTTTCAATATTGATTATATAAATGAATTATCATTTTTAGGCTACTCGTGATAAAAATGGAATTTTCATGTCAGCAGAAACACATCAATTCTTAGTGAATGAGAATAAGAGTCGAAAAGACGAGTGTGAAGAATTACAAAAAGAAAAGGAAATGCTAGTCGAAAAAGTTCAGAATTTGGAGCGAGATTTGATTATCACAAAAGGCAAGTAATTTGTTATAAAGACAAAATTTTAAGTTCTCACATTAACCTAATATGCTATAAAGAACGACAGGCTTTAATTGATCATCAACATCGAAAGAACCTCCAAGAGTTACAGACAAAATTTAATGATTTAAAGGCAATGAGCATGGGATTTGGATCAACTGTTTCCCGTAAAATAAATGATGCTTATAAGGAGCGTACAAAGGTTCATAATAGATATTTTGTATTTATTCTTGATTAATTATTAGAAAACTTTTTATTGAATGAATATATTAATGTAGGAAATATCGGAGTATCATAAATATATTGATGAACAACTCGATAGATTTGAGCAACAGAAAAATATGCTTGAACAAATTTTTACTAGTGACGGTAATGTTGTCACCACCTTTTTTGGTGAAATAAACAAACTTCGTAAAGGGTTTCAAGAAGCTGCAATTAAAAAGGACCAAGGATTACGCAAGGATTCTGTTACTATGCTCAAAAGTTTGCATGATGAGTTGGCAGGTCAATCTATTAAGGTTAGATTATTGGTTTTCTCTATTTTTATTTTTATTTTTTTATCGTACATTAACAAAATTTATACAATATACACCTTCAATGCGCATCCTATTATATCATTAAGATGCAAACTTACCATGCCAAGATCGATGAGGAGATATCTACTTTGGTGACTACAACGCAAGAGCATATCGATTCTCAAAACCAGGCCATTATTGCTTGTCAAAATATTACTGAAGAGGCAGCTAAGACGGAGGTGGTATTCTTATATTTTCAAAATTCGTTTAGGAAAATTTTAAATTCTTACCAACCATCACGCTTTAGACTCGTTGCCTCGAAGAACATAATGATTTATTGGATAATGCCATAAAAAAAGAATGCAACATTGCGACAAACTTGAACGAAGAATTATTGGACATTATCAAAAAAGAACTTAACAAATTTACCAATGCTCAAATCGATAGACTCAAGGAAACTTATGATAAAGTACATGATTCAACTCAAAAGAACGTTAAATATATCCTTTTACATCTACTATAAATAAATATGACGTGTTTTTATTATTCTTAACTTAAAAATACCTATTGAATTATGTAAAGAAGCAAATCTTACGGCGCTTGAGGGTATGAAGACATCCAACACAAAATATTTAAGCGGTCACAAATCACAATATTCGTCTACAAAGGAGAACCTCGCATATCTTATAAAGGTAAAGAAGATACCCTTTCGTAAAATCAATATTAATGCGAATTGTTCATTAAATACATTTAATAAATGGTACGATAGGAAAGTAAAGTAGATTTATCCGCAAACGTCAATAATATAACGAAAGGAATGTCCTCACATTTGGACAAATATAAAAGTTTAATTGAATCAACATTGACTTCTTTGGAACGATTGACTGTCTCAGGTATATTGATTTACGAATAATTCATATTTAGAATGACAAACTTCTAACATTTTATATATAATTGTCCTCAACAAGCAAACGATGAGTCATCCGAACTTCATAAACAACTTGTCGAGTTATTTAAGTCATTTGCGTCCGATGTTACTCAATGCTATTCGTCTCTTCAAAATAAAATGACGAAGTCACAAATGGAGCTTGAATCAAGTACACTTCAAGTAAATAAAACAGTAAGTATTTGTCTCGAGCTTATTTGAATCTTATTATATTTCTTATTAATCTTTAAATTCTTTATAGTTAAAAGAGAACTCGAATGCACTAACAAATTTTTAATTATGTGACAATTTTTGTGTAATAATAACAAATAAAATTTTTTCTGCGTTACCTATTTTAACGAAATTACACGCATATTACAACTAGAAAACCACGATAATGGTATTAATCGATTGTTATTAACTATTTTGATAGCAAAAAAAAAATGGCAGTAGTTTTTCGTAGTCAAGAAAAATATTAACTAAATAATGATTATAAAAATTTAATGGTTATTGTTTTGTTATTTAATTGTTTGAAAGAATATATAGAAATTAAAAAATTAAATAAAATAAAAGTATTTTGATATAGTGATATAGTGCGAAACCTCTATAATAGGAACTTAAAAAAGCATTAATAAAATTTAATCCTGAGATTGAATTTCAATTTTGCTAGAACAATTTATTTTATTTTATTTTATTTCATTATAAATTGCATCAGGTACACATATATTTTTATTTGCAAATTCTGCTATTTTTTCCAGTAATACCTTTTCTATAAATATCCATATATCATTATAAATTTTGTGCATATTTTCGAATTGTAACTAAAGGAACTGAATCTAATGCTTTAGGAATAATTTGTTGTAATTCAACCCATGTATGATTGTTTAATTAAAATAATAAAAATATTATTTCAAATGAATGATAAAAGAATTATTTTATTTGAATAATAAAAACATCATTTCAAATGAATGATAAAAATTGTTCAAATGAAAACAAACATTTTAAACAAATGATAAAAGAATTGTTTTCATGAATTTATCATCACATATTTTTTTCAATTTTAGTTTTTATAATTAATTTTAGATAAATTTACCTGATATAACTCTATTAATATTGAAAATATTAAAATTCTAATTCAAAATTATTAAAGTGCAAATCATGTTTATTTATTTTATTAAATTAAATTTTCAATTTTATATATAATAAATTTTTTTTTTTACATTTTAAATATATTCCATTTTACTATAGTAAAGTTCCTATTATAGAGATTCTGCATTTGTATAATACAGTCAGAGAATATACCAAATATATCATATTGATAAATTTCTATAATAATAATGGATCTGCTAATCAAATTTATATTAAATTCAGAAATCAATTATAAATTACAATTTATTTTAAAACTTTAGAATAATATTTTATTTTATAATAATATTTTATTTTTATTTTTTTATTTTAGAACAAATTTATTTATAATATTTTATTATTACATTCATTATCTAAATTGAATGTATTCTTTATCTCTTATAATATATATAATAATTTGTCTTATTTTTTTAACTTTAAATTAAAATATTTTTTTTGAATATTTTTATCAAATTATTTAAAAAAAATTTTATCTTTAATAAAATTTCAGACCAAATTGATTATATTTTCTTCACTTTTTAAAACTTTGCTTTTTGTATTAAAATTAATATCAATCTAAATAGAAAAAAATTATTTTTATTAATAAATATTTATATAATAAAATTTTGCCAAGCTTATTTTATTAAATATGTAAATTTTTTAAATTTTTATTTAATTTATATTTTTTCTAAACTCTGATTACAAATTTAAGTCTTTATAAATAAGCTTGAAATCTTTGACATTTTATAAATAATTCTAATTAAATTCTTAGTCTAATAATTTAATAATTATTATATCTAATTATTTTGAATAAGTTATTTTAATCAAAAATTTATATAAATTAAAAGTTTACAATATATTTATTTTTAGTATTTATCTTACTAATTAATTTAATTAAAATAAAGTAGTATTTTAAGAAACTTTTTATAATTACATATAATAATTTTTAATAATATTTAAAAATAGTCTCTATAATTATTTTTAAATTTCAATTAAGTTGCAACTTAATTATATCATAAGTAAATTTAATTATACTATAAGTTGCAACTTAATTGTATTATTTTTTTTTAATTATAATACCTATCTTTAATAATATTATAAAACATAAGGTATTAAATCTTAAGATTTTGTTTACTTTTTTGTAATCGCATCTAATTCCTAATATTATTCATAAATATCTAATCTAAAGACAACACTATTTTTCTTTATAATTTCATATACTTTTAAATAAAATTGCATTAGTTAAACTTTATTAATAATTTCTATTAAATATTAAATAGAATAATATTTTGCAGAATAAATAGAAGAAAATTATTCTTTTATCAGCTTTCTTTAATAAAAGATTATTAGTTTATAATCTTCTAATAAATTATTGTTTATAGATAGATAAATATTTATTGTAATAGAAATTAATATTATTATTTAAAAATTATTAAAAAAAAAAAAATTAATAACTTTTTCATATTTTATCTGATAAATTAAATTTTGTATTTTTTAACCCAATTAAAATATTCTTTAACTGATAAATTAGAATGATTTTTTACATATAATCATATAAATTTTAAATCTTAATTGCATAATTATAAGTTCTCTATAATTTTAGGTTTAATTTTTTTATTTTATTTTTTAATCTTTTAAATGCTAGTTATATTTATATGATTTAATTATTGAATTTAATTATTAATTGTGATTTCTGATAAATCTTTTAATGATTAGCTTTTAGAAGACTTTTTAGTTTTTTTAAATTTATCTATAATGTTAGAATTAATATTATCATCTTTATCAATATTTAATCAAAATTATTTATTTTTTCAGAAGTTATTTGTTTTTTGAGAACTATTCATTTTTCAAATTTTACTTATTTTTCTAATTAAGTTTTAGATATTTATAAAGATAGTTAATAAAAATGGCTTGATTATAATGTTTCTTGTAAATTAAATAAGATTTTTAAAGAAGAATAAAGGTCAGCAAACTCAGAAAAATAATTATAATATTGTATAAGTCACTTAACTATTTTTTAAATTACTAATATATAGTCATGTCTTGATATAATAAAGTTGCTGATCTAGCTAATTAGGACTTCATTATAAGAATCTTTATTAACGTTATAACAAATTATTTAATATATATAATGAATAATTTATTATAATAGATGATTACTGATTTTATTACACAAATATAATTTTACTATAATATAATTTTCCAGAAATATTTTCACGTTATTTTGTAAATTCAGTCATTTTATTTTACAGAGCTGATCATAGTCAGTCACTATAGTGAAATAAAGTATTAGGGATTAGTATATCTTCTTATAAATATTCCTTTCTCTGATTAATTAATCTTTACCTGATATTTTCCAAAACTGTTCTTTCATCAGCATCAAATCCCATTATTCCTTTCCCAATCTATAAACATATTTATTTAAATGCATCATACAAAATGATTGCGACATTATCATCAATTAGAGCTTTAGTATTTTTAATATTTCTTTTACAAGCTTAATAAAGTAATTTTATATTTGAAGCAGTAAGAAAAATCTTTTAATATGAAAAAGAAAGAGTTAAGATCTATTAAAAAGCTTAGAAAAGAAGCTTTAAAATAACAGTTTATCTTTTTAAAACAAACTAATTTCGAAAAATTTATTACTATAATAGAATAGTAATTTGGAAGTTATGTAATAATTAAAGCTCTAAATAATTCAAAATAATCTGAAGATTTTTTAGATCAGTTCAGTTCAGATCAGTTTTGAATTGCATAAAAATCAATTTGAAAATTTTCAGTTCAGTTCAGATTTTTTTTAGATTATAATTCTAATCTGAACTGAAAAAAATTTGAACTAAACTGATAATTTTAGATTAATCTGAAAGTTTATGATTTTTCTTAGTATTTTGCAAAAATATTGCGAAATTTTTGGAGAGTCGCATAAAATTACGATTTCTCTTCAAATTTTGTAAAAAAATGTGAAAATCTTGAAAAATCGCAAATTTTGTGAAAACTCAAAGAGAAATCGCAATTTTTTGCGATTCTCCTAAAATTTTGCATATAAATTGCAGATTTCTTATATAATTAAACTGTAATTTTAGATTAATTCAAAAATTCCAGTTTGATTCAGATTTTTACCAGTCTGCGATTCAGTTCAGATTCAAATTAGCATTTTTAAGATTAATAATCTAAACTGAACTGAATTAAAATTTTCAATTCGAATATGAATTAGCATCTAATTTGGACTAAACCGAACTGTTCAGAGCTTTAGCAATAATATTTACAGTTTTTTTTTACTTTTTACAGAATAAAATGACATCATAATCACAAGAAATTTTGATGTATTGACTAAATAACACTCCTGTGATCATATTAAAATTTTGTTAAAATTTTGTTAAAATTATATCAAGAAATCACATTGTTTTTTACTAATTTTTGTTGAATTTAGTTGAAATTGCTTATTGATTTTTTTACTAAATTGTAATAAATGATTTTATAATGATTTTTTATTTATCATTGAAGTGATGATTTGTTATTGTTAATCTACTTTGATTGTTTGATGTATTATATTTATTAATTTGTATAAGTTATTTTTAGATTCATCTAATTTTATAAATAATTTGATATATTATTATTTTAATTTTTTGTTTTTATACAAATTAGAATTTTTGATCATGAAGAGTTCTTTTTGTATTATTTCAATCATGAGTTTTGCTTGTTATATTTAGATTAATCTAATTTTTATAAATAATATGATACTTAGATTATTATTTTAACTTTTTATTTTAATATAGAAGGTAGATAAAAGTATTCGCATATCTTCTATAAATGTGAATTAATGCTAGAAAAGTCATATGACCGTAATAATAAATTGCAATTATATGACATGTTAGTGTTTATTTATATTATAAATATAAAAATAACAATTTAATTTTTTTTAATAAATTTTCTTCTCTGAAACTCTAAATAAAAAAATGTTAAAAACTAAAGAATTAACTGCAAAATAACATGGAGCTATAATTTATTGTTATCAATATGGTGATAGTTATCAGATTATTGCTAATAATGTTGACTACGAAGTGTCAACTGTTTATGATACTATTATTCAATATTATAATACTAGATCAACCAAATTGATGCATTATTCTAGATGTCTATCTTTAATTCTAATCTTACAATGAAATCGCCTTAAATGAATCATGACGAATGATAAAATTAAAAATCATCATCTATGTACAGCTGGAATACAACAGCTTTGGAAGAAGAAGACTAAGCAAGATGTTTCAACTAAGATGATTTGACAGATCTCTATTCAGCTGGATTAAAAAATTGTGTTGCAAGAAAAAAACTATTAATTTTACAACAAATATTGAAGCGTGTCTTGAATGATATTTAAAATATCAAAACTGGACTAAAGTAGATTGATTAAAAGTCTTGTAGAGTAATAAATTCATATTCTTTCAATTTCAACAAAGCTACTCTAGTAAGGTTTAGCGTGAATTAAAAGATAAATAGACTTTATATTATGTTACAGCTACAGTAAAATATAGCCCTAGTTAAATGTATTAGGGCTGCTTTTCAAGAAAAGTATGATGTCAATTATTCTATTATTTGAAATAGCAACTGATAGTTCACATGTCATCATTTTTCATAAATATGTTATTCGATCATAAGAAAATCTTTTCTAAATTATAATGGCTAGTTTTAAGAAAATAATGCTTGACTTTATAAATCAAAGGTTGCAATGTCTTTTTAAGCGAAAAATAATCTTTGTACATTATCTTAGCCAGCACAAATTTCTGATCTTAATTTGATTGAAAATCTTTGAGCTGAAGTCAAGAAAACCATCTGAGTTTATAGAAAACCTCTATCTAATCTTGCTGTTCTTGACCGATATATTAAAAAGGTATGAAAAAAATTCTGAAGCATACTATCAAAAATCTAGTCAATAGTATATCACAACAAATTCAAGCCATGATTTTGGCAAATAGTGGTCCAATCAAGTACTAGTTACTTAGTATAAAATTTAGATCTTAATCAGTTTTAAATAAAATATTAATTAATCTTACATTGTTAATGCAAAATTATTTGAAGTTTTATATTGAGTGAAAAAGTATGCAGATACTTTTATTCATCTTCTGTATAAATCAGAATTTCAATTAAGATTATATTATTACAATTATGAGTAAAGAATTTCACAAGATATCAAATTAATAGATAAATTTATTTATAAAGAGAAGTATTTTTTATCATTGTATAATTTTTCACCTTTTGAAATTTAAATCAACCTTTAAATCACTTTAATTTACTCTATTAAATTATATTTTTTTACAAACACAAAAATGACTATAAGAATTATTTGAAAGGATAATGAAATTAACTTATTAATTGAGAAAAAAAAAAGGAAAAACGAAAAATATCATGTAAGATATAGAGGCAATAAAACAGAGTTCTGGAGGAGTGTAGCTTGACGAATTAATTTAAATTCAATACAATATATTCAATTTGCTAATGTGAGTTGAAATGAAGGAATTTAGTGCAGAATTATAACGTAAGTAAATAAATGAATAATAATATAATGATAAATATAACTTAATAGTATAATTAATATCTTTTAGGATTTTTGTGATTATCAAAATGGAGTAAGAAGAGGTAAGAGGTGAACCTATACTATGGAAAGATTATACAACCTCTTTAGAACTCGATTCTAGGATAGGCCAGGTAATAATTAAAAATGTTTAAATGATTTTTTAGATTTATATAAATATATTTACTTTTTTAGAATCGAAGCACACTCGTAGGAAAAATCGTAATTTGCCTACTATGAGACAAATACAAAACACAAGGTAAAGGCTTGTAAGGTAATAAAAATTTTGGTTTTTTTCTTATTGTTCATTTAATTTTGTGTTTTTTCGTATCGTTCGTTTTTTCTTTTCGTATTGTATGTTTAATTTCATTTTTTCTTTTTCGTTTTTTCATTTTGTTTTATTTTCCTGTTTTATTTCGTTTTTCTAATTTCATTTTTTCATTTTATTTCATTTTCCTAATTTCGTTTTATAGTTTCTTTTCATTTATTTAATTTCATTTTTTCATTTCATTTCGTTTTTCTAATTTTGTTTTATAATTTTTTTTCGTTTATTTAATTTTATTTTTTCGTCTCGTCTCGTTCACTTAATTTTATTTTATAGTTTCGTTTTAATTTTTTAATTTCGTTTATTTGTCTTGTTTAGTTTTCTCTTCATTTTATTTTTATTTTTTATTTTGTTTTATTTTTATTTTATTTTATTTTATTTTATTTTTTATTTTATTTTTAATTTTAAAAAAATAAATTTTTTTAAAAAAAAATTTAAGTAAATTAATAAAACTGTCGTTCAACAATTAATAATGTGAAAATATTTCTGAAAATAGTAAAATTATATTTGTGTAATAAAATCAGTAATTATCTACTATAACAAATAATTTGTTAATGTTATAATGAATTATTCATTATATATTCTGTATAATTTGTTATAACATTAACAAAGATTCTTATAATGAAGTCTTGATCAGCTAGATCGGTAACTTTGTTATATCGAGATGTGACTTTAATAATATCCCATTTATCTACAGATAAGTTTGGTTCATTTTGATAATTATAGATTCTGAATCCAATTGATTCAAGATCATTAATTTTTTACCTTATGATTTATTACTAAGAGTTTTTTGATAAGAAATCCAAATAATTTAAGGTAATTTAATTTTACTTTTAACTAAAGAATGGATATATTTTCTTAAACCTTTTATTTTTTCTGTCATTATAGAAGAGTAAATTAAAGTTATATTGGGTTTTCGCTTAAGAAATTAGGATAAACTTTTGGAAAATCTTCTATCTCTTTATATTAATAACTTATTCAGATAATTCAAAAAGTGGATATAGATTTAATATGGTATTGGCCATTCTATCAATAATTTTTTGTTTAGGTTTTTCTTTTAGTTTGATTATATCTGATGCTTCCTTAAATGCTAATTCCTTATAATCAGATTTATATTGTTTCTGCTGATAGCATTTGAGTACAAAGCATTCATCTTTTAGAAGAAAGCCATATAATTGATCTCTTTTATGTTTAATATTACAAATAGGATACACTTTCAATGACTTCGCTTGAAAGTTAATAAATCTTTTAATGTTATCAATCTTAAGTCATTCATATTTTGCGATAACTTAACTAGCTCTCTTGCTTAAAGCAGTTTTATCTTCAATAAGCTGAAATTTCTTCTCTCTTTCTAGCTTCTTAAAGAAAAAGATTTGTAATCAGATTTCAGAAACACTCTATTTAAGTTAAATTAAATAATTTTTTAGTTCTTGATACTCTCTCTTAACTAAAGATATTGCAGGTCTTTTAACTCTATTTTCTTTGACTGATCTAAAAAGCTAGAGATTAAAGCGAGATTTATAAAGTCCAATATCAATAAATTCTTAGTATAGTTTATTAACCTTATCAATGACTTTTTTCACAAAATCTTTAAGATCTTTATAGTCAATAAAATAAGTATAAGGATAAATGATATGCTAACTATTAGATAAGCTGGCTAAGGTAAAAACATTTAATATTACAAGATATTTTAAATCAAAATATAAGATATCAATACTAGCAATTAAAATTCTGTATAATAAATCTTCTCAAATAATTTTATATTTATCTAAGAAAGGAAGTTTAGGATTCATTGGATCTGACTTTTGTCTCATATTAATATTTAAAACCAGGTGAAGAGACAGATTCTTATTAATACATTCATAAGTATTAGGTAACTCATAAATTTCAGATAGATGATTAGCTACCGTAAAATCCTTTCTTGCTATACAAATAATATATAAAAATAATTTCTTCAGAATAATAGACATCTAATAATGCTATATCATCTTTACTATTAAACAAATATTGAAAGTATATATGATCATTATAATTAGACTTAAAATTAAGGTCAGTTAAATCAGAAAAGAGCCTACTAGTTGTTTTTTTTATTCTATCTAGACTAGGTCTAGCATTTTTTATGTAAGTAGCATAATATATAGAAATAATAAATATAAAATTACATGAAAATTTTTTAAATCTTCAAAATAAAAAATATATATAATCGAATCTAAGATTAATGCAATAGTACTAATATAGTAATACTAAAAATAATACCCAAAAACTATCAATGCAATATTATCTAAAAGTATCTCAGAGTAGCAACTATGCTAAAAATTTTTTTGGAAATATAGAAATAAAAAAAAGAATATATTTTTAGTAAGATGTCAAGTTAGAATTATATATAAAAAAGAAAATAAAAGATTATAACTTAGTGTTCTACTAGTAATAAGTAAGAAAAAGATCAGAAAGATAAAAAGTCTCAGAAGAATATAAGAAAAAAAGTGTATAAAATTCGTATAACTAAAATTAATTCAGCATTTCGTGCTTTATTCTTGACAATTAAAAGGATTATAAAAGGTAGGATTACGTATTTAAATTATCAATTCAGCACTTAGTGTTTCTATTTTCAGCAATTAAAAGGGTCACAAAAGGCAAAATTGCAAGAATAGTATAATATTAGCACTTTATATGTGTCTGATCAGCAATCAAAAAGTGAGTGAATGGATTGTGATACATCTTTAGCAAATAGATAGATTACAAATTTGACACTTTGTATTTCATCTAGCAAATAAGAAATAGCAATAATTTTAAAGTAATTATTTAAGAGTATTCTAGCGCTAGAACAGTATTACATAATTGATACAGTAAAACGCAGTATAAATTTGCTTAATTTTGACCAGATCTTTAGATACAATAACTCAATATTCAAAAAGTAATCTAAAATAGACGAATTAATAGATCTTTTCTGATTTCCTGCCAGTTCTATAATAGTTTTAAGAGAGTTTTAGGTACTACCAGGTCATTACCATAGTGATATATGTTTTAAAGATCAGACCAGAAATTATGCTATAGTGTTAGCTGAAATTAATCACAGATTTATATCGAATTACTATACCACTTGATGCCTTTTTTTTTACTTTACTTTGATACTTTAAAAGACTACTAAACAGATGTAAAAGAAAAGCACCCTTAGTATCTTAATAAGTAGTCAAAAAATCTAAAATAAGTAAATAAATAGATAGCTTTTTATTAATAAAATGGTTACAGAATATTAAAATCAAGTGAATAGTAAGAAAGCAATAAAAAGAGAATAGAGAAATAAAATCAAGTAAATATCTACAAAGCAATAAAAGGCTATAGAGCAATAAAATTAAGTGGATAGTAATAAAGTAATAAAAAGGTTACAGAATACTAAAAACAATAACTAGATAACATTATACTTACAACTGAATAATACTCTTATAAGAGTATTATTCAGTAGCTTATAAAGTAAAAAAATATTTTTTTGGTAGTTTTTTCCATTTTTACTATAAAATACCTATGTCAGAAGATAATAATAAAGGCTCTTCTTAATTAGCATAGATGTTACAAATTATTTAATTTAATAAATAAGATCTTCAATTAGTTTTTAAAAGATAAAAATAATAATTCAAAGTAAAAATATATTGAATTATCAGAAAACTAAGAAAATGTTGAAAGTTGACTTCTATTAAAAATATCAAAGATTAAGAAAAAAAAGAATTTTTGAAATATTTATTATAAAAGAAAATAACATTTTCAAAAAATAAAATTAATAAAATTTGATCAAATTATTATAAGATTAGAATATTTAATATTAAAAAGTATTGGAATAATAATTAGTATAAAAAAAATTAATAGTATATAAATAATTTTAATATTTTATTTATATAAAATAAAAATAATAGTTTTAACTATTTTTATATATATATTAATAATAAAAATAGATTTTATTTATAAAAAATCTAGTATATAAACTATTTTTATATATTAATTAGATTTTAACAAGTGTATCTTATTACATATATTCTATCTATTATTAGTTTTTAAAATTTAATATTAAGAGAATCTTATATAAAAGGCAAAAATAATAAATAAAATTTAAATATCTTAGAGATTTTTTTTTAATAATTATTGTTTAAATAAAAATGAATTAATACTTAAAATAAATGTTAATAATTAATTATTAATAATAAAATAATGGTATAATATATTATTTAAATAAGTTATTATTATATAAAGTTTTAATTTTAAATTATATAAATTTAAATAATTAGTAAATTTATGTAATTAGATTTGTCTGATGATTGATATATTAAGAATTTTTTTATAAATATACTTTTTATAATTATTTTTTATAATAATTTTTGAAATCTATAATTATAATAAGAGATAACTATTTATATAAAATAAAAAATAATAAAAATATATATTATATTATTTTATATTATATTAAATTAATAAATAATTAATCAATTTAATGATTAATTTAAATAATTTACAGTATATTATATTAAATTTTTAAATAATTTAATTTAATTATAAATATATTTTATTAATAAAATATTATTTAAATTACTTTTAATAACTTAATTCTATAAAATTTACTTTTATAAATTCAAATCTTTTTTATAATTAAATTATGTAATTTAATCTTTAAACATTTTATTTAACTATTACAATTGTAAAAATTATAAAATTTATTTATATTTAAACATTTAAAATTTAATGATAAATTTAATAATATATATTAATTATAAAAATAAAAATAAAATATTATAAATTTTAAATTTTAAATTTATATATATATTTAAATAATAAATTTTATATATAAATATAATTTTAAATTATATGATTAAATTAATGATTAAAATTTATTTTAGATTTAATAAATCTTTATTTTCTAATAAAATTTTATTATTATAAATTTTAATATATTTATATTTCAGATTTTTATTATGATTTTTTAAATTTATTTTATTATTATTTAAAGCATAAACGTAAATTACTTTTAAAACTAAAATTATATAGTGATATCTATCTTATATGTGATTTATCAAATAAGTATTATATTACAGTTAATCAAATAATTTATAGTAATATTTTTAAGTTTATTCTATTATCCAATTAAATAATTTATAAACCTTTTAAATAATTATAGTTATTAAATAAACTAAAAAATTAAATAATTATTTAAATAAATTTATATAAAATTTATAAAAATAATAAATAAGTTTATTAAGTAAACCTAAAAGTTAGCAGATAATCTAAATAATAAAAGATAAAATTAAGAAAACTATATTTTAAAATCTTATTAAAAAATTTGTAAATTTAGAAAAAGATAAATTATATTAAAACTTATAAAAATGACAAAACTATATTTATTAAATCTAAAATAGATTTATATAAACAATTTTTATTAATAAACAATTAATTTAGTAAGCATTTATTTTTTAAAAAATAATAGATCAGAATTTATTTATATATTTTTTTTAATTATTAAATTTTATTTTACATAATTTAAAAAAATTCTTATATTAAATCTTTATAATTAAATTTGTAAAATATTATATTTTTAATTTATTATTTTATAAAAATTATAAAATTATATAAAATCTTTTAAACTAAATTTAAATATTTTATTTAATTAAATAAATAATATTAAATTTTGCTTTATATATGTTTTATAAATTCTACATTTTTTTTTTAAATAAATATTAATATAATATTTAGTTTATTTTAGAAAAATATTAATATAATACTTATTAAATTTTTTTATTATTTTATATAAAATTTATAATAAATTAAAATTTTAAATTAAAATAAATATTATGTTAAATCAATTAATAATTTTAAGATTATATAATTATAATAATTTACTAATCATAAACTTTAATACTTTATTTAAAAATAATTTATTAAATATATTATTATTATAAAATATAACAATAAGTTTTATTAGAAAAAGCTTTGTAATAATTTATAATAATATAAGATATCAATAATTGATATTATATATAATATATTAATTAGTATAAAATAATTATTTTTTTCTTTTGATATTTTTTATTAAAATTATATATAACTTTATTTGTAATAAAATTATATTATAAAATAAAATTATTAATAAAAAAAAATAAAAATTTATATTATTTTTATAAATTTATTTTTTAAAGCTTTAAATAATTATTATGGTTTTAAACTTTATGAAAAGTTTTCTAGGAAAATAGGGCTCTGGGAATTTTTTTTGACTAAAATTAAGACCTTATTACATTTTAATCCAATAATATCAAAATTAAAATGCAATAAAAAACAAAATTTTGTTAAAAAATTCTTTTTGTCACATTTTCCTAGCAAACCTCCCATATATTTCTTTTATATTTATTATTATTAAAAATATTACTAGTTAAATTAAAAAGTTTAAATTAATAAAATATTAAGAACTTGATTTTCTAACCATTTTTAGAACATTTGACACAGAAATAATAATAACATTCTGTTCTAATTTTTACTATTAAAATCTTATTCTAATTGTATATACGAATGATTTTTTTGCATTCAAAATGTCGTGATCTAATATCTTAAATCAATATTGTTATAAAGTAATAAATAATAAGGAAGAAATTATTTAGAAATTGTTTATTATCATCCAATGTTCTTTGAACGTGTTAAACGAATATAAATTTTTTTTTATTCTAATAAGTAGCAAAATACGTATAATACGAAAATAGGTACACTAAACTCCGTATGGAATAAAGAAAACAAAAATTCAATTCTGGTCTAAAATGATTTTTTTCGTAAGACAAAAAAAATAAATTTCTCACTTGCAATCTTTGGTTAAATATCGGTATGCTACTTCAGAGGCAGATTCTTTAGCATCCATTTTCCTATTAAAAGCTTCTCCTTTAAATAAATAATCTTTTACGCTAACTTTACAAACATACCCATCAATACCATTCTCAAAAGTGAAGTCTGGTCGTAACCAACGTTTTGATTGTACCATTTCATATAATAAACTGGTGTATTTTTTGTAACCTGCATTTTTGGTTGAACGTTGATAAGGATGAAAAGAAATTGTCGATGACGAAGTATTTTGCTGTTGACTTCTTGTAGAATTAGAATTAAAATTAAAATTATTGCTACCTTCTTCAAATTTATTATTTGGTATCTCTGCAAGCGATGAAATTGAATCTTCGATTTTGATATTGGGAATGTCTTGATCAAAGGTTAACAAATTATTTGAATTGATTTCATTTAAATATTGACTTCTTGTAGAATGAGAATTAAATTTAAAATTATTGCTACCTTCTTCAAATTTATTATTTGGTATCTCTACAAGCGAATCTTCAACTTTGATATTTGGAATGTCTTCATCAACAGGTAACAACAAATTATTTAAATTGATTTCATTTAAATGTGAACTATTGAAAATAGAACTTGTACTTGACGTTATGTCACTTTCATTTAAATTTGTTTCTTGTCCATCCTCTTGAAATTTTCTAATTTGAAATTTCTCCGCATTACAATATTCCTTGTACAATGCATGGAATGCCATATTAGATACGTAATCTTTTGAATCATTCACCCTTAGAAATCCCTTATCCCCTTTAAATGTTCTCTCTCCTATTATACAATCACATAAAGTATTTCCTGTATAATCATTACGTGGTTGATAAATTGGATTTGGCAAATGATGCATTTGACAAAATTCTAAAAGGATAACACGAGGTTTTTTTGTTGGAGAATCATTCAATTGTTTTCTATACCAACTTTCCGATTTACCAATGATGTCTGTTCTATTTTCAAGATAATTAAGATGTAGATTAATTATAGAGCTTCCACCATCAGATGAAATAATTTCATTACGTAAAGCCATTAAAGCAGCATCTTCTTTTGCTTGTTGCTTTTTTATTGTTGGACGTTCTGTTTTGAAAACTTTGCCAAAAATTTCAAGTTGACAATAAAAACGTCCAGTTGTAGGATCAATGGTAAAAGAATAGTTTGGTGGGAAACTTGATTTTTTCTCTCTTTGATATATCTCATTCAATATTGAAATTGGATTTCCAATTGCAACTTCTTCGTTTGGCATTTGTTTATTTAATTTTTGTGTGTTTTGCGTTTTATTAAAACTTTGTATTAAAGTCGATGATGTATTTGTAATCATAGGTACTTTTATTTCGCTGAGTCCATGTGAGGACGTATTAGAGCTCGAAGATGTATCATTTACAGAAGAAAAAAGTGGTTCTGCCCCTAAATTTTTTAATAAAGAATCGATTTTCTTAGAATCGATTTTCTTTGAATGATAAACCATTTTAATTATATACGAAGGGGAAAAAAAGGTAACGAAAGGGATATAAAAAAAGAAATTGGCCACACAGGGTACTTTTATAGTTGCAACAATTATAAGCCTTTGTTAGGCTGATGTATTATGAATATCCCGCAGTAGTTTCCAAATTTGATAACCGCCCTAAAACCAAATATTTTTGAATATTACAAATATAAACAATACAATAGGAATAACACTATTCTAAAACCGGTTTATAAAATCTTAATTAGGTAGTCTGGTTTTTGTCTCGGAATTAGCACGAGGGCGGAGCAATAACGAAAGAAGTAGAGTATAATTGACCGAATGAATATTGTTCGGTAAGACGTTGGAACTATGTATGTATATTATTGTAATGTATATTTTTTATATTTAATATTTTAATACAACAATTGCTTTTACTAAATTCTAAGTTTCCAATGTGAAATTTATTGAAAAAATTTCTTTTATATATAAAAAATAATAATTCCATGTTCGGAAAATTTTAACTATATGAAAACACATCGTTTTTTACCTTGGGCCGATTTGGCTCACTTCACTAATGATTTTTGATCGACATGCCAAACTAGTGAAATAGTGACAATTTGGGGCTAAGCTAATGAAAATTGATTTTTAGTAAATGACGATTTTCTAATATTAAATAAGTCGAATTAAAATTTTACTATTAAATTGTTATTTACTAGATAACGAGAACCGTTGAAGCGTCCGAAGCGTCTCCCAATTCACAAATTTCAAAATATAATACGTTACACCTGATCCCAGTTTCTGATTGGCCATATCACGTGTGCGGACATTTCAGACAATTATTTTGTAAAAATTTCTTACCTACAGGATATAGTTATACTAATAATTTTATTAGAAACCACAGATTATTTGATTACAGTTGGCTTCACTTTTAATAAGTCACGTCTGATTAAGCCAATCAAATTAAAATTTCACATAGTGACGTAATGATCATACTATGACAAAGGTTACTCTTGTATAATTGTAAGTATTTTATAGGATAATGGTATCTGTAATGTTAAGACTTTGCACAAATTAACCTCTTTCCTACATTTTTCTATATACAGTCAACTCTTTCTACAACGAATTTTGATATAACGAATTTTACAATACAACGGATTTTCAGTGTCAGACA
>CAJVPP010000970.1:0-24005 GCA_910592005.1 Funneliformis mosseae | reverse complement strand
GAATTGCTAAAATTACATTTATACTTACGTCGTCAATTTTTTTTTGAAGAGCCCGCGGAAAGTTAGAACTTTTGACGGCATTACAGCACAATACTGTTTGATAACAACGTTGGTCACATTCTCGACTATATTGAAAGAACCCTCAACGACATACATTTTGAAGCTCAATTAGTAAAACAGCATCTGATTTCCAGCTGAAAAGTACGTAAAATATTTGCTGGTAAAGTTTTTTTGGATCAACATTAATTTAAAAAGATCTTCATATTCTGATTTTGGTAATTGAGTTTTACCCCACCTTTTCTATTTCTATTTACAGCTAGTTTAGTTCAATTCAAATTCAAAAATAAATTTTTTTTTTTTAATAAATTTAAAATGTTTACCTTGCAATACTTACCTTGCAAAACTTTCCATAGGTTTCTTCTCTGTAATTGACTGAACCAAATCCGCTAAATTTTTGTTGGGAATTATTTTTTTTTAAAATTAAATAAGCAATTTTATCTCAGCGCGAGATAGATAAAAATAGGTATTTACGCTGTATATTATTAAATTGTGTTTTTTTATAAACATTGAATAAAAACAATTTATAATGTAGGGTGAAACCGTTATTAAACTTGGAACTGAACATCTTGGACATATTATTCCTTGCGTAGACAATTTTCACATTGTTGGATGCTTCGCTTTAACTGATCAAAGGAAGCTACTGCTATATATGATGATGGTGATGGTGATGATGACAGAGTTTATCATTAAAATATTGGATCACAAACGTAAGTATTTCAAAAATGTTCAAATTTTTAAAAAATGAATAGGTTATTTATAATTAATTTTACTCCTATTTAAACATTTCTTGGACTAGTTTGTTATTCATGCAAAATGAGTTGTGGTGGCTAGAGAATTTGATTCTTGTCAGAAGTCTTGTCAAAATTCGCGAGAAAACGTAAATCCATATGCTTCTAAGCATTTATTTTGGTATTTCTACATTTCCAATTGATCTTATTATTTATTTATAGTATGAACCTTCAGAAGGCGTCATAATTGAAGAAATGGGTATGTAATGTAATTTGCATTTTTTTTTTTTAATGATCAATTCATTACTAAATGTATTTCACAATTTGTGATTCAAAAATATAAGTTGTCTTACGTCGCGTTATAACTTACAACAGGAGTTTCTTCAACTAATACATTAAGCGATACATAATCTTTTAACATATTTTATGACGTCGATGGCAAAATCTTCGTGGGTACGTAATTTATGAATATAATATCCTTATATATCTTATTCTAATTTGCTATTTTAGAAAGTTGGAGAGGTTATTCACTAAAAATTTTTAATTTTAATATTTTATATGTCATGTAAGATTTGCGAATGAATCGAAATCTTTTTTTTATAAGCTGGATGAATCATACACCACTAATTACTATTGCTTTCTTTCGTTATTATCAAAGAATATAATAATTCAAATAGTTTAGAGGAAATTTGAAGTTTTAATATTATTAAAAAGTTCAGAATCGTAGAGTTTTTGAAGATTAAGAAGAATTAGACTAGATATACTTATTATGCAAGTTCTTAGTAGTAAAATCACCACATTAGTTCCAATATAAGCGTTAATTCATTCATTACCTTTACGAGCGCATAGGAATAATCTATCTCAAGGATTTTCCTGTTCGAATGATTAGGAAATTTATAGAACTAATTATGAAAATTTCACAAACGATCTCCTGATGGTATGGATGGATAACGATAAAGTTTACTGGTCTTTCCAGTATTTTTAACGAAATATAAGGGCTTGAGTCTAAAGATGAACAAAGCATTGATTTACGCAAGCGCAAATTTAAACATAATTCCTTTTGAATGAATGGGAAGATGAAGATACACGAATGGTTGTTTAATGACGAACGTGATGTAGCGGATTAGGTTAACACATATCAAATATACTAGTTATTGCTATTCTTACAACGGTATTTATTTCATGAAAGTATATCTTTTGATCATTAATAAATATGTCCCTTTTGAACATGTCCCACAATTTTTTCGAATTGTGAAAAGATCAACATTTTTGGATTGGCAACTTTTATCAAAGAATGTATCTCACTATCAGTAGTGTAATAGATCTTTCTTGCTTAGATGGTGTCATTATTCAGGCTTGCATTTCCAATTTCATGGCAAATTGGGAAAGTTACATTTTATCAAGCTACACGTGAAACGCTAAACAGAAAAAAAAATAATGTTATTCTAGATGATGTTGAATTTAGGTTCGGTAAACGGATTCCATCAAATATTTTCTATTACAAAGAGGAGAGTTATAAATAATCAGCTACTTTGCTAGTGTCATATATTGGAAGATAAACTGGTTATAATAATTTTTAAAATAAAAAATTATCATATATAACTATATGTAACAAAACTTCAATTAAAATCTTTATTAATTCCGGAGCACAAGTGTAACGAAAGTGACCAACTACGTATCGACTCTAATTTTGAGCGGGCGGACAGCGGGACATTTTCATCATAGCGCGTAGACGATAAAAGTTCTTCGCTACGCTCCAGACTAATAATTGATAATCATAATTCGACCTTCATTCTGACCGAGATATCTTTTACTTATTTCACCTAAGTAGTTAAAAAAACAATTTAAAATCTTGAAGAAATATAATAAAATACAAATATTCATATTAGATGTTACCTTGATTATCGGTTTTGTTGTACTGTGCTAAATCGTTCGTAATCGATGCATAAGGCATACGTGAATCAACTCCTAAAGCATCAACAAGATGCATGCTATAGGGAGCAACTCTTTAATGATCTCTTGAATTAATGGTTGTACAGTCACAGCAGTCGCAAGGTTTGCATAAATTTGAGTAAGGGTGCGTTTCCAGTAAAATCACATTATGGATCATATGATTTACTATATCTCATGACTTTATTTTACTGAAAACGTTTCCATATAATTGTTTTGTAAAATACCCTTCATGGGAAAAAAATCCAATAAGCTTTTAA
The DNA here is from genome assembly GCA_910592005.1 of Funneliformis mosseae. Classification (NCBI taxonomy): domain Eukaryota; kingdom Fungi; phylum Glomeromycota; class Glomeromycetes; order Glomerales; family Glomeraceae; genus Funneliformis; species Funneliformis mosseae. The sequence goes on along the minus strand of CAJVPP010000970.1, from coordinate 21,007 downwards.
ACCTATTGATGCTTATCCACTACAATGTTCCCAATATATAGATGCAAAAAAAAAGTTAATCCGCGATTTTCAAAAATCGTTTAAAATAATATATATAGATATGATAATCATAAATTACGACCTACGACGATTTTTGCCATCGACGTCATAAAGATATGTTAAAAGATTATGTATCGCGTAATGTTGATGTTTTAGTTGAGAAACTCCTGTAAGTTATAACGCGACGTAACGTTAACTTATATTTTTGAATCACAATTTGCCCTAAATTCGCATGGTAGAAATACACATACCATTATTACTCCATTTCTCGCCTTCTGAAGGTTTCATACTATAGATAAATAATAAGATCGATCGGAAATGTAGAACATCAAAATAAATACTTATAAACATGAATTTACGTTTTCTCGCGAATTTTGACAGGACCTCTGACAAGAATCGTATTCTTTCATCATTCTTAGCCACAACAACCCATTTTCATAAATAACCGACTAGTCCAAGAAATATTTAAATAGGAGTAAAATTAATTATAAATAAATAACCTATTCATTTTTTAAAATTAAACATTTTGAAACATTTACGTTGTGATCCAATATTTTGAGCTAACAATGTCGGTGTATTAATGATAAATTCTGTCATCATCATCATATATAGCAGTAGCTTAAGAAAAAAACATTTTCAATATGTATTAAAATCTGAAAAAATATTTGAATTTTATCTTTATTTAAATGATACATTATTTCCATTAATTATTAATTTTTAATTTTTAATTAAAAATTTAATTAAAATTAATTTTTCTGAATTAAATAATGTTTTAATATTGATTTTTTAGATATTAAAACAAATTTATCATTTTTTATAAGTTTTTCTATAAATTTAAAGAAAATAATAAATTAAATTTAGTAAGATAAGGAGTTACAGATCCTTATAAAGATAATAACAATTGTAAATATGCTTTTTGTATAATAATAGTATTTGAAGATTTTGAAGGAAAAGATTTGGTTTTAAGTAAAATAGGTATTGTAATAGCAGTTAAATGTGGTTTTATATTTTATAATTTTATTAAGATCTGCTCTTTTAAAACATTTTAACTTAAATGTATTAAAAAATAGGTTTTCTATAATTTATTATTTAAAAAAATCATTTTTAATAAAATTTAAAATTAATAATTTAAATTAATAAATAAATAAAAATTATCAACTATTTTGAATATTATAATTAATTTCAAGTATCATAATTGATTTTGACCATTATAATTGATTTTGACCATCATAATTGATTTTAACCATCGTAATTGATTTTAACTATTATAATTGATTTTAACCATCATAATTGATTTTGACTTTTCAAATTTTTTAACAAATAATTGAAATTAATTTTGATTATTTTGACCATTGTAATTATTTTAATTATTTTAATTTCAGTTTTATATATAGTTTAAATGAATTTATTTCTAAGAATAAAATTAAATAATTTAGTTTTTTTGATAAGTTTCAGTTAAAAATAGATTATACTATCTATAGGTATTATTATAAAAATTATTTGGAAATACTTAATTTTATTTGATCACATCTAAAAAAAATTAAAGATGCTGATTAAACAAAAGAATTATAAGCATTATTGTAAATCTATAAACAAATTCCTAAATTTTCAATATGATAAATGAGAAAAAATATAATTGATAAAATATAATATAAATAATTTAATTTGTAATTATAATTATTAATTTTAAAATGTTAATATTAATAATGCTTTAATATGAATTATATATAGTATTCTCTTTTTATCAGATTTTTTCTGACTATTTTATATACCATATATCAAGATCTTATAGGAAATGCAATTACTTCTTTAGTATACATAAGTGATAAGATGAAAGATCATATCTAATTAATATTTAATACATAAAATTCAGATATAACAATTAATTTTCAGATTAATAATGATATCTATAATACAAATTTTGATATTTTTTAGAATAAGCTATTTATATACTTTAATAAGACAAGTATTAAATTTTATATTATTTTTATAATACTTTAATTTTTAAAAAAAATCTAATTTTTAAATTAGGTTATTTATAGCATTCATAATAAAAAATATAATGATGTAATGTATATGCCAGTTGTTATATAAATAAATAACCTAAAAGAAATCATAATTAAAAGATTACAATAAGCAAAAATATTAAAAGAATTTGAAACAATAAAAACTCTAAGTGATGAATGTATACAACTTCAGTTTTGGCTAAAGAATATATATCATAACTTTATAATACAATATATTAGTATATTTAGAATCAAATATATTATTCAGACAAGATTATTACGAAAATATCATCCAAATATTCATTATTACTTAGCATTATTCTGATATATATGGTTATTTGCAATCAGATTCATTTATATACTTGCATAATATTTGTAAATAATAAGCACAAGATTCTAATTGGTGAAAAAGTTGAAGTATTTATAGGAGTTATAATAAAAAATTTTAAGTTCTATAAATGTTAATTTATCAGTTTATGATCATAATTTTATAAAATGTTTAGTATCATTAATTTGTAATGTATCTAAAGATATTGCAGAAAGTTTTTATTCTGGCCAAGTTTATGTATTATATAAAAACTCTATTTTTCAATTAAGTTTAATAATATGACATGTTATTTAATAGCTTTCTTTAATAAAAAATCAATATTCAAAACTATCAAAAATTGCTCTTATCTATACAGATAGTAAAGCTGATCATTAAAATACAGTTCCTGGCGAAAAGAATGGCAGAAAGTTTTTTTTAAATAATGAAAGTTTTTAATAAATAACTTTTAAAATTTTTTTATTATCAAATGCTTTTGATTAAGGAATATACACTCAAAAAATCAAATTATAAAAAGTATTCCCCTTCTGTGTCAATCTGGATTTAAATACAAGTAAAATACTAAAAAATTAGAAAGTTAGCCTTTCTTCTTATTAATTTAACTTCATAGTTTCTATTTCCTACTTCTTTAGTTATAATATATTACTTCTATTGTAAAACATTTAGCTGAACATTTTTTTATTAGTGAGTGAAGCTCATTAACATAATAAAATGGTTTGTAATCTTAATTTTAATGATCAAACACTCAAATTTGACCTTATTTCACAATCGCAAAAATTTTTTCATATTAAAATATGCATTGCGGACTTCAAACAATACATATAGCATTTGAACTAGTAATACATATAAAATACTATATAATTGTTTATACAAATCCTTACAAAAAAATGTTAATTATATAGTAAAAGATTGCACCGCCATTCTTTTTGCCAGGGACTATATATTTGAATCAGTTTAATTAATATTAATTTAACTTTTTTATATGATAATTTTGATTTTCTTGCAACATTAAGAATAGTACTATATCATAGTTGGATGAACCTAATAGAATGCATTATGTTAGTATTAAATTGAGTTTACAGGGTGTAGCATTATAATATGATAAAATAGATAATAAATTGAAAGATGTTTTTAAATCTTTAAAGAAATTTGTAAAGCAGCATCACAAAATTCAATACTTAAAGATGAATTGAAAATGAGTATTAATAAGACACAAAAATTTTTAAAAGAGTAAACAAGTTATTTAAAACTTAAAGATAATCATTTTAAATATTTTCAACCAGCAACTAATTCAGAAATTTATGAGTTTTTTAAGATATGAATTATTTTATAATATTCAAATATTTAGAAATTAAAATTTAAAATAATAAGTAATCTTATTTATTTAATAGATAATTTGTAAAAAAGTTAATACAACTTTAGATTAAAATAATATTACTCAAAATAAATTATGTCATGATAAAGATTTTTAAAATTTTTACATACATATTATTAAATGCATAAATATTCATTTTAGGTATATATTTATTTAATATTTTTGTTATTTTAAATTCTTATTATCAAAACTTAACATTTTTATTCTAAAGATCAAAAATATAACCAACTTGATTGCAAAATATATATGCTAATTCATTTTTCAAAATATATTTTTAATGATATTCACTTTATTCTTAACTCTTAATTATCCTCAAATATGTAAAAAAAATCCCTTAACACAAAAATTATGATAGTGTTAATATGTAATTCTTACGAACTATGACTGTTAGATAGAATATTCAAGTAGTTTATTTTTTTAATTGTACAGTAATCTTTTAACAGTTTGCCAGTTTTAATTCAGACAGTCTATTAAAAGTGTTTAGACTTATTATAATGCATGGTGATTTAACAGATTATCAGTAATTATATTTATAAGATAATTGTTTATTCATGAGTAAAATAATAAAATGAAAGAGAAAAAATAAAGAAAATAAAATAAAAAAGAAAAAAAACGAATTACTGAAATTAAAATGTAATGCGGTAGGCCAGTTTCCTCTAAAACTACTAAAACTAACTTGTCGAATTTCTGTCTGTCTTCCTTTTTATATAAATTAAAAAGCTATCTATTTATATAAAATAAATTACATATAAAGATATAACTAACACGTCTACTATGTTAACTATGTTTAATATATAAGTTATGTCACATATATCTGACATATCACATATATCACTTATGTCAAATTAATCAATCTTTTGCATTACATAAGCTGCATCACATTTACCCGTTCACATTACTCCCGCTTAAGATTTCTGCTCTTGCAGAAATATTAAGAGTTTCTAGTATGAGAGCTTGATATTCACTGGACTTTAATCGTTAAATCATGGTCAAAGTCAAACATTGAGTATCAAAGATTCGTTGGACTCCTATATTTTCAAAGAGATGATAAATTTGAATAGCAGTTCAGTAATAATGTTTAGTTATCATTGCCATTTGTATCATTTGTTAAGCTGGTGAAATAGTCATATCGTTAATAAGCTGACCTAAATAAAATTCATTAATAAGTGATAAAATACGGTTTCTTATACGAGTAGAATGAAGTAGAGTTTGATAAGTGAATTGCATTTTTTGAGCTAAGAATGCGTTAGTTCAATATGAAAGTTCTATTATTCAGATTTTTTCTTTAAGAACAGTTATAAGGATTTGAAGTTCTTTTAAAACTACTTCAAAATTTGTAAGTTCCATTATAATTTTATTCATTTGAATAACAACAACATAGATCTTTTTTATAATATTTGAATGTCAATCATTATTCAATAATAATCTGAGGTTCTCATTTAGTTCGTTTTAGATATAGTTTTAAAAGATCTGTATATATTGGATTCTTTTTAACTTATCCATCTATAGTACAAAGTTTATAAGTTCTAGGTCTCACAATATCATGGATGTAGAAAGGTCCATTGAATTTGTCCTTAAATTTGTCTATGTAGATATGTGATTGTGTGATATTAAATAATAAAACTTTATCTCCAATTTGGTAAGAAATTCCAGGTCAATCCTTATTATAACATTCTTATTGCTTTTATTGTCGTTGCATAATATTTTGTTATGCATCTAATTGTCATTGTTGCAATTATAATAAGATTATCTGCTAATGTTTTTCCATGGCATTTGATAAGTTTGTGATAGGTGAAGATCGCTATAATTATAAATCTATAGGTAGAACTGCTTTTCGTCCATATAATAACTCAATGGCTTAAATTTAGTTGTCTCCTGTTGAGCGGTTCGATATGTGAATAATGCTGATGTCAAATAAGTATCCTATTCTCCATGATATTATTTAGTATACTTGGCTAAAATCATATACAAAGTTCTATTAAAGCGTTCAGTAAGACCATTGGTTTGAGAGTGATACGGTAAAAATAATCTATATTTAGTTTTCACTACATGTAATAAAGCAGTAACTAATTCATTTTGAAATGATGTTGTTCAGTCAGTTAATATTTCTTTTGGTGTTCCATATTGACATATGATTTCATTATAAATAAACTGTACAGTAGTCTAGGCAGTACAATCTGATATAACACTAGCTTTAACCTATTTTGTTAAATATTCAGTTGCTATAATAATATACCTATTTTCCTTCATCGTACGTAAAAGTGTTTCTACGTAATCGATTTTAATACAATTGAATGGTTATTCAACAGGTATAGAATGTAATAGTTCTTTGGGTTTTGGTCTTTCTTATTATTAGCTTATATCGCATATTCGTATCCAATTATTAATCATTTTATATATACTAGGCTAATAATATTAAGAAGCAATTTTATTGTAAGTAATGTTACGTGCTAAATGTCCTCCTAAAGGTTCATTATAAATATTATGTAGAATACTTTCAACTTCATTAGTTTTGATTACAAATAATGGTTAGGTTAGATGTTTATGATTACGTTTATAAAGTTATTAGTTTTGTACAAAATAATATTGAGCTTGCTTTTGAATTGCATATTGTTGCGAAGGGTGAGGTTTAGGGTATGTGAGTTGAGTAAGATATTGGTATAAGTGGTGATAGGTTTTGATTTTCATGTTATAAAGCTGTTAGTCACACTGCTAATACTTACGCTTTTACTCTCAAATTTTGTTATGATTGTTGTGAGTTATTATGGGAGAAGTCAGGATAATGCGTCAGCGTTTGAATGTAATTTTTCTTTTTTATATCAAATTTGATATAGGAATTCCATAATACAAATAATCTATCTCATAAATTTACGAGAAGAGTCAGGTTTATTAAAAAGCCATTATAGGGCTGCATGATCGGTAATTAGTTCAAATAGTTGATGTAACAAATAAGATCGAAAGTGTTTTATTTCTCATATAGCGGCAAGACATTCCAATTTAGTTGGAGCATAATTTCTTTTAGTATAGCTTATACTTTGACTGGCATAAGCTATGATACATTCCTTATTATTATCGTCTAATTGTACTAATACTGTACCAAGATCTATATATGAACCATTGGTAAAAAGTAAAAACTTTTATTTTAAAATTAGAATAAATCAAGACTGGTGCCATTATTAAGTATGTTTTTAAATGCTTAAAAACCTTATGTTGTGATTCTGTCCAAATATAAGGTATGTCTTTCCATAATAATAATTGCAATGGTGCAGCTGACATTGAGAAATCTTAAATAAATCTTCTATAATATGATGCTAGTCCTAGAAATCCTCACAACTCAGTGATATTCCTTAGGATTGAAAAGTTTTTGATTTTATCTATCTTAGAAGGGTCTGGTGAGATTCCTTGTCCACTCACAATATGCCTTAGAAATGCTAATTCTAATTTAGCAAACTCACATTTATCTTTTCCAAGTTTGAGTCTAGCATTCTTTAATCGTTTAAAGATAAGCTATAGATGTTACAGATGTATATTAAAGGTGTCTGAAAAGATAATAATATTGTCAAGATACACAGCTACAAACTGTTTGATCTCTTCTCTAAAAATCTTATTCATTAAATATTGAAAAGTTGCAGATACTGTATATTTGTTAATCTGAACGGCATTACTTTAAATTCATAAAGTCCTTGATTAGTTATGAAAGCTGTTTAGGCTTAGTCATTTGGGTCTATAGCAACTTGTCAATATCTGCTGGCTAAATCTAATGTTGAAAAATACTTAGCCTTTCTAAATATATCTAGTAGTTCATCGATATGTGGTAAAGGATGTCTATCTCGCTAAGTAACACAGTTAAGTTTCCTATAGTCAACACAAAATCAGAGTTTTCCATTCTTCTTTCAGATAAGAACAACTGGCGAAGCTCAAGGACTTTTAGAAGGCTGTATCAAGTTGTATTTTAACATTCTACTAACTTCGTTTTTGATGAATTCTTGTTCTAAGAAAACTACTCTATATGCACGCTGTCATATAGGTATCAGATTTTCTACAGGTATATGATGTGTCTCAATTATTGTATGTCCTAATTGTGATAAATCTTCAGCGAATGCATCACTATTTTTATATAAAAATTGAGTAATTTGTTATTGTTAGGGTCTATCAAAATGTTTATAGGTTGTTTCATAAGATGGTGGCTCTTCAAGAATATTTCGTAGCAGTTGTTAGTAATCTCATTCCTTCTTACATAGTTGGCAATTATCATCAATTTTACCTGGTTCTTGTCAATAATATTTCCATTTAGCATCTTTGGGTGGTTGAACATTAAATTTTTGGTTTAAACTTTCAAAGTATTGGGGTGAATATTTCTGTTCATTTACCAAAGTTTGTTTTGGATTACTTTTAGCCAAAAGAATAGAATCGTTGTAATCTCCTAATATCATATAGTGTCGTTGGGCTACTAATTCTTCATTTTCATATTCTTCATCAAAAGAATTTTTGACAATATCGACAGGCTGCTAAAAATGATTGAACTGTGATTTTTTCCAATAGGTCATAGATATCTAATATGCTTTATTATTCTAGTTGAATGTAAATTTGACAGTCCCAATAAAGTCATCTTCGACTTTTGGTAAGCCAATCATTTCCTGCTACTATATAATAATCAGTTGATTCTGTAATATTGACGTTAATAAGGATTTCTATGCTATTTAATTGTAGAGAGATATTAGTGACTCGTTTTAAGGGTCATGATCGTCTTCCATATATGTTAATCATCGTGATAGTAGAAGCTGATTCAATTTTTCACCCTAATTATTGTAGAAAGGATTTAGACATTACACTCTCAACTGATCCTGAATCTAAAATTAAATATATTGGTTTATTATCTACAGTAGCATTATAATAAACTGCTTCTACAGCTCTTGGTAATTCTGAGGGATTTATATTTTCATTAGTACGCTCACCTTCCTGAGGTACCGTCATTAGTTTAACAACTAGAACAAAGAGGCAAATGGATTCTAAATGTTTACTGGCAGTGAGTTTAGAAGAGGAAAGGTCATAGAGGTTTGTGATAGTGGAATAATGCCTGTGCTATACATTGGTGTAGTTTGCAATAATGCAGCATGTTGTCCAGTATTAAAGCCAGTTGACATATTAATATTTCCTCTAGTATTTCTAACAGGATTATTCATATTCTTAGTGAACATACATATTCCTAATATTTAAATTATCCACAGTATGAGTAGGGTCCTCTTAGCAGATTATTACAATTTCTGAAAATATGTCTTTTTTGGTAACAGCTATGACAAGTAATCCCTGTATTAGACCTATTGGTCGAATTATATCAATTATTTCTATTATTATTCTGACTTTCTGAATTATATCTTTGCCTACACTCCCTAGCAATATGATCAGGTCGTCTACAATTATAACAACTTTGGTTATTTCGATTACTATTATTGTTATTGCTATTATTATTCCTCCAGTTATTATTTGTATTTGCTGGGTGTAGGCTAATATTTTGAGCACGTAGCGTAGTATTTGAAGTAGTTAACAATTGCTTAAATTCTTTTATTAGTTTGTCATTATTTAGATCAATAAGTTGTTTAATATCAGGAGTAGCAGTGAAATTTTTAACAGCGTCATCATCCTTTTGATTCAGATATGCCTTGCTCAAAGAATACCTAGAAAGTGTACTATCCTTAGACAAGACTGCTTCAATAGCTCGCACTCATTCAATTGCTTTCTCTAAGTCATGGGATGTAGCAGCAGTAATAGCAGTATAAAATTCTGGGAGAAGCTCCTGTAAAAATTGCTCAATTTTTTCATCTTCTGGTATATTATAGTCAGGTTCTAATTTAAGGTATAATGATTCAACATCGGCAGCGTAATCTTCAATTGACTATCTAGAATATTGTTTATATCATCTAAATGCTGAATGCTATTGTGTTATCTGATGAGTTGTACAATAATGTTTTAAGAAGTGATAGATAAAAGAGCAATGCTTATGCTATCAATCAGCTGAGTTATCCCAGTATCGCAAATCTTTTTCATTCTTAATTTTATTATACTAAGTAAGAGTTGATTCTTTTAGAAATGATAGGATTAATGTAAGACGTTGTCAGTCTAAAATTCTATTCGCATCTCTAGAATTATTATATTGCTTTAACCAATCACGAGAATCCTGGTCTCCTCTTTTAAAAGTTGGTAAATCTACAAATTTTGCTTCCTGTTATCCTCCAAATCTAACAGTTTTAAAGACAGTTTGTAATCCTTTCATCATCTGAAAGAAGTTTCGTTCGTCTTGATCATTCGTACTATTTTCATCAAATGGGTTCTCATTCTCATCATCATCAAAATCATGACTACTTGAGTCAGAACTAGAAGAAGATGAAGAACTATCATAGTAGGATATAGAATGACAGCTCTTCAGTTTACTAGTTCTTTTGTCCTTTGACTTTTTATCTTTATGTTAGTCTCAAAAATGATTAGTTTTTGGTCTAAAGGGGTATGAGAAGCAAATGTTCTTTTGATCAGAAGTGGTGTCTTTCTCATCAGAAGATTTCGTATAAGTCAGTTTAGGTGGCTTTCCAGTTCCTCCGTAAGAGCTAAAGGTAAAATTGTCAAAGCTTAAAGTTCGTTTATCAGGGTTTCTTCCACTTGGGGTAGTGTTCACAATGATAGTTTTGTCAGGTAGATAACCTTCCTGTGAAGGTAAATCTTCTTTTGCTGATTCTGATGTAGCACTATTTTTGCAGATTATCTGAGATTTATTCATTCTAGATAGAGAGAAGTTATGACTTATACTTAAGAGAGATATATTGAGGTGATTGAGTAAGTCACCTTAATATTTCTTTTAGAATGATTTAGTTTCAGTTCAAGCTCGAATACAGTATTCAATAGCTTGCTCAAAGGTTAGTATTAATATTTACTTATATCTTAAAGTTTTAAGTATCTGCCTTTAATATATTTTTTGTATATCAGTAGTTTCTGCAGAGACTGCAGTTTGAAGGGCTTCTAAACTTTTGCTAATATATAATAGTGCTCCTAAGACTTTCTGTACCCACTCAAAGAAATTGAGAAAAAATTGAAGAATTTCCTTCAGAAGTAGGTTACAAGCAATGTAGGATGGGTTGTCAGTTAAGGTGGAATTAGCAGTTTTCCTAAAGTTATGCTCTGATTTATTGTGTATAGCTAAATGGTTTTATTGATACTTAATTAATTTTCTAAAGTTGTTTATGAGGTATGTCACATGGATTATTATTGTGCTAATTAAAAAAAGATGGTCCTGTCGTTGTTATCAAATATTAACGTGTAATTCTTATAAACTATGACTATTAGACAAGATATTCGAGTGGTTTATTCTTTTTAATTACACAGTAATCTTTCAACAGTTTGCCAGTTTTAATTCAGACGGTCTATCAAAAATGTTTAGACTTATTATAACATACAGTGATTTAACAGATTGTCAGTAGTTATATTTGTAAGATAATGTGTTTATTCATGAGTAAAATAATAAAATAAAAGAGAAGAATTAAAGAAAATAAAATAAGAAAGAAAAGAAATGAATTACTGAAATTAAAATGTAATACGATAGGTCAGTTGCCTCTAAAACTACTAAAACTAACTTGTCGAGTTCCTGTCTGTCTCCCTTTTTACATAAACCAAAAAGCTATCTATTTATATAAAATAAATTACATATAAAAATATAATTAACATGTCAACTATGTCAACTATGTCTAATATATCAACTATATCTAATATATCAACTATGTCTAATATGTCAGTTATGCCACATATGTCTGACATATCACATATATCACTTATGTCAAATTAGTCAATCTTTTGCGCTACATAAGCTGCGTCACATTTACCCATTCACTATAGATTTTATTAGTTTAATTATCTTTATTTCAGATCTTGACCATCTTTAAGATTTAATTTGTTATATGATCATGCTACTACAGAAAAAGACCTATTAAGCAAAACAAAAATCAGGAAATAAAAAAGAATATGCATCTGATAAAATATTAGTATTAAGCAAAATACATGATTTTATAAGATATATAATCAGTGAAAAATTAAGATGTTTGTTTAGTCAAAAATGTTAAAGGAGAATAAACAACTTAGCATATAACTTGCATTTGAAAATTATTCCTATGTATGTGGATTTCCTATTCTTTCTGAAGATCATCCGCTCTATAATATCCTTTTTGTTAGAATTAACCAGACATATTATGATCATATAGAACAAATATACTATTCATGTAAGATTCAACATTTACTAATTTATTATTATTGTGAAGAAGCTGATGAATTGATAGAGCCTAATGAAAAGAGTAAAAGTGAATATTAAGCCATCTATCTATTATACAATTCCTGCCAAAATAAGGGATTACAAAGAGTAAAATGTTTACTAAAAAACGAAAGATTGCTAGCAAATGAATTATAATAGTATTATTATCCTTTAATAAAAGCCTTTTCCCCCCTAAGGAAATATATATTTGCCATTTATGAAAAAAATGATATAAAAAAAAATATATTTTCACCTTTTTTAAAAATTGCCGTAAAGTGTAAAATCACAAAAAAAATTTTTAAGCCTCTTCCTCTCACCTGCTTCTTTTAGGAAAATTAATGTTAAACAGAATTTTAATTTGTAGCGGCCTTATTAAAAGACTTCAGGCATCAATCAATCATTTTAATTCAAAATAATATTTTTTTCTTAACGAAATTCACATTTTTTCTTCATGCTTCCAAAGATGATGCTAAATATTCTGAAAAAAGGTAAAAAATTTTCAAGCTTATTGTCAAGTAAGACCATTGAAAGGCAATGGAATTGACTAAAGTAGACATATTAAATTTTCATTTTTTAAATAAATAAATATTATTTTATTTTCCGAAAGACCATAAATTTATTAACGAATGTATTGTCATTTAAATAATCAATTGTTTGTATGTAACTTATCTATGAATCATAATATTAAAGGAACGTTTTTTATCCAGACCGTCAAACGTGATCATGGGTTTTATAAATTACCAATAAACTATCCGAGAGTTCAAAAAGTTATCAGTCTCGTTCAAAGATTTCTAACGTCCTTCTTTTGACCCCTAAATTTTGAATCCCGCATGCACTCGTTTTTTCCTGTTCACAGGATAGTTTGGCGATTCAAAAAATGGTGGTGGTAACGAGTATCAAAAGTTCCACGCGACGCGGGCGCATTATTTCTAGAAATTGAAGGGTAATCGTTTTGCAAAGATCAGGTAATCTATTAAAACAATTTTTCTGATCCGTTGGACGAGGTGGCAGAGATTTAATTATTACTAAAATAGTTCGTAATATCGTTAAACGGAGATGCTTCCTACTAGTCTCATTTTTGTTTATTTGATTGTTTTACTTTTCGTCATTTTAGTATTATTTTCTATTTTAGTATCAAATCTATTAATAAAAATACAAAATACACAAAATCTCAATAAATAAAAGTTAACTTGAAACGCCTGGATTTGAGTCACGTTTCGCAGATAAATAGTCATTTTAGTATTATTTGCTATTTTAGTATCAAATCTATTAATAACCAGAAGAATTTATAATTACGGGATTTTTTTTTTTTCCTAATTTGAGAAAAATACACCCAATCTATTAATAACAAGAATTTATAAATTTTTTTTTCCTAATTTGAGAATACAAGACCCTGAAATCCCTGAATTTGATCGCTATTGTTATAATACAGGATTTCCTAATTTGAGAAAAATACACCTAATTAAGGAAAAAAAAAAATCCCGTATTATAAAAATAGCAAATAATACTAACGAACAATAATAAATTTCTGAAACGCTCCTGAATCCTCCTGAATTTTGAGTCACATTTTATTTATTGATTGTTTTACAACTTCAAATTCAGGGGGTTCAGTACAAAATATTTATTAGAAGTCTTTTTCACATTTTCACATTTTCTTCACTTAATCTTTTCACCGTTATTACAATTAAATACATAAAAGATCCGGGTACTATACACTAAAATTGCACACGAACCATATTATCGTTTATTAAAGTTCAACTTACAGTAGTTATAGTTCTCAGCTTCTTCGAAATAAACCGCGAAATAGATTCCACAGCCCCTAGAAACCAAATGAACAAGTCAATCGTCATAGACTTTGTTAGGGAAATCCCTCGTATGGACATTATATCGCGTTGGTTTCAAGACGCTTTTATCGTAGTGATCGGACATGGCCTCGTGGTATATCTCTGGCAAAAGAGAATGTGTGAATTCATTCTGAATTCACGTAAACGACCAAACGGGCAGGTCCCAAAAACGCGTTCATGATCCTATGACGCTATGCCCTGGGATGGGGCCGGTGAACTTTCCGGGCTTGCTAGTCAAGCCTGGAAACATCAATCGCAAAGGGGAGGAAAATTTAACTGTCCCAGCAAACGAGGATGATTTATAACGACCAAACGGGCGGGTCCCAAAAACGCGTTCATGATCCTATGACGCTATGCCCCTGGGATGGGGCCGGTGAACTTTCCGGGCTTGCTAGTCAAGCCTGGAAACATCAATCGCAAAGGGGAGGAAACTTTAACTGTCCCAGCAAACGAGGATGATTTATAATTCATGTAGACGACCAAACGGGCGGGTCCCAAAAACGCGTTCATGATCCTATGACGCTATGCCCCTGGGATGGCGGTCGGTGAACTTTCCGGGCTTGCTAGTCAAGCCTGGAAATATCAATCGCAAAGGGGCGGAAAATATATCTGTCCGAGCAAACGAGGATGATTTATATATAATAATATTTGGATCGCATTTAAGAAAATCGTTTGGAAAAAATCTTTTATCCTTGCCTCCTTGGAGTTGACCAGCTTTATGAGAAAAATATTATGCATGAACAGAATCAATCATCAATCTTCAGAAAATTTCGGTCAGATACTTGTTTTGCTTACTATGTGTAATGTTTCGGCGAAACCCAAATTTGGAAATATTTTAGGCAAAAATAGCATTTTATCATTACTAATATTGATAATTGTGATTTTATATAGAAAGTAATTATCAATATTAAATTAAAAATATCTTGGAAAAATTAAAGGAAGAAACGTGCAATAAGGAAGTGGGAAAATTTGTAAATGAAATGAATAGGATCGTGGATGGATTGCAATACAATGTCACTGGTTAAAATTAGAATCTCGTCAATGTAAATTAAAAATCGACATATTTAAAACGATTTTATATTATTTTTTTCTGGGGGTTTTTTTTTATTTTGTGAGAGAGAAATCAATTTGACGAAGAGGAAGCTTTTAGCTCCTCGTCAAATGTTATTCATCGGAATTAAGATCGCATTTAGCGAAACTCGGTGAAAAAAACTAAACAACAAAAATCAATTCTGATATATATATTAATATAAATATAAAAAATAAATTAGCTTTATTAATTTAATTAACAGATTTTACTTATACTGTTATAATAATATATATATTACTTTAATTTCAGAAAAAAAATTTATAAAATCAAAATAAAATTAATAATTAAAGTTTAATCGAAGAACGCGATTTTTTAACAAGTGCGAGTCATCTAACGGTTGTTGTTTTTGAAAGTTTGGTAAGTGGTTTACAAAGTTGATAGCAGGCTTGCTTCAAAACAACGAAAATGACGACACCCGAGACCAGTCAAATAGTTCATTTAACCATTTGAAATATATATACAGTAAATGCGAAAATTTAAAAACAAATTTGATTGGTTAACCTGTTCTATTAACTTTGATTAACCAGTCATTAACCTTTTTTAACAAAAGAAATTCAAGTTCTAGCATACATCATACATGACGTGTTTGATTTTATCTAAGTGCAAACATATACACTTTGTTGGAGATCGGTTTTTGATTCTGAAATGCAAAGGCTTGTTTACAAGTAAATTTTTTTTGAGGTTTCAACACGTCTTACATAATATCTTATGTATGTATTCTCATATCCTTCTCATAGAGAGATTACCTACTATATTAATTAGTGGATGAAATCTTAGTAAACGCCAGGTTCGAGACGATATTAAAGTTGATATTGACGAAGAAGGACGTCAAATTTCCATCTTTAATAACGGAAAAGGAATCCCTATTGAAATGCATGAGGATGAAAAAGTCTCAACTCATTTTTCGCAGCTTCAAATTATGATGATGAGGAAAAGAAAGTTTCCGGTGGTCGTAATGGTTTCGGTGCTAAATTAGCAAATATATACAATTCTGAGTTCATTTTGGAAACAGTTTCAAATGGCAAAAACTTTCAAGAACAATATGATCGTAATCGACAACTAATTCTCATTACCTGTTCTGAAAATGCTTGTGACTACACGTGGGTCATCTTTAGATCCGATCTTCAAAAATTTAAGATGACTCGGTTTGATGATGACATCTTCTCCCTCTTAGCATACGATTTGGCGGGGTGTGTTAAAGAAGTTCAAAGTTCTTGAATAATGAACAGTTAATTTTAAAAAATACTTGCAATTTATGTGAGTGACGCGAAGACTTGCTTACAATCTTCATTAGTGATAAATGTGATGACCGATGGAAATTTGGGGCCCTTCCTTCCTATGATTCTCAATTCCATCATGTAAGTATTTTGTTCTTTTTTTTCCTTGATCTTGCTTTAAACGGTTATGTGAAATTCGTATAATTCTAACATTATTTCGTTATTCTTTATTCAAAAATAATTGATAAGTTTAGTTAAGAAATATGTACTACGAAAGGAGATACCCACGTTAATTACATCGCAGATCAACTTGCTGAAAGAATCATAACAGCGGTCAAAAATAAGAATAAGAACGCAAAAAAATAAAAAAGAACCACATCAAAAATCATATGTGGATATTTGATTGAAAACCCATCCTTCGATTCTCAGACGAAAGAAAATCTTACATTAAAAGCCACATCATTTGGATCTACATGTGATCCAAGTGACTCCTTCATAACAAACATAAATATTCACATATCATTTAACTTTTGTTTTATACTTTAAAATATATATACAATTGACCCTTTGATTTTCTCCTATATATTAGTTCTCAAATGTGGTATCATTGACCAGCATTCCGGATGAAGTTAATTATAAATTAAATAAAGAATTAAAGAAGACAGACGGAAAAAGTGCAAGAATTAAGTAAATTGATTGTTGGGGGATTGATAAAAAAAATTTTTGTTAATTAGATTCCAAAATATCATTTAATAGAATCACTGGTATTTTTGAAATTGGAAGATCTGGCGGTAGAAATGCTAAGGACTGTACTTTAATCCTACGGATCAAGATCATCGATGGAAGCCATATAAAAGGATCGATAATCAATTTCTTTGATCATTTCTTTCCCTCCTTGCTAAAGTTTCCGGATTTCTTATGTGAATTCATCACATCAATCGTAAAGGTATGAAACCATTAATCACGATAATAAACAAAATAATCGTGAGATCCAATAATAATGTATCAAATTTATTAGTATACGAAGGGTGTCATTCTTTACCATGCCTGAATATGAAAATTGGAAGAAAAAGACCCAATGAAAGGTCAAATATTACAAGGTAATTTCTTTATAGATAATTTTTACAACAAATTGACTTTACTAATACTGTCGTAATATTATTCTGTTTCTAGGGTCTTGGCACTTCTAATACCCAGGAAGCTAAAAATTTTTTAAAAGTCTAAAGCGTCATAAAAATCTTTTAGAACTCTTCAAGAAGATGAACGGGAGAAAGTTGATCGATTTGGCCTTTAATAAAAAGAAAGCTGATGATCGCAAGAAATGGTTAAGTAATTATGAGGTGTGTATAGATTTTTTTCTGTTTCCAATCAGAATGTAACCTCTTTAACGAAAGTCCCACATTCCAAAAAAATTTATATTTCAGCCCGATACCTACATGAATAATGATTAGGAAGGAATCACGAAAAAAAAATTTATAAATAACTAGTTGATCTTGTTCAGTCAAGCCGATAATGAACGTTCGATTCCAAATGTTCTCGACGGATTAAACTCGGTAGAAAAAAGGTTTGTACACGTGCTTAAGAAAAAGTACAAGAACGAAATTAAAAGTTTCTTCGTTAGTCGGGGCTGTGATGCAAGTCTTCAAGATACAATCATCGCAGTGGCTCACGATCTTATCGGTTCAAATAACATTAATATCTAGGTCAATTTGGTACAAGGGCTCAAGGAGGAAAAAGCGCTCGTTATATCAGCGTTACATGCCCGCATTGACTCGAAAAATATTTCCCTTAGGACTCATTACTAACATATTGTAATGATGGCAGTCAGCTGGTAGAACCTGAATGGTATTTCTAATTCTGCCAATGATCCTAGTTAATGGATTCGAGGGTATCGGAACTGGTGAGTTTATTTAAAAACCAGCATATTAAGTATTTCGCAAGACGAATAATCATCTTGATTTATCTTATAATTTTTAGGCTGGAGTTTATTTATTCCAAATACAATCCTCGCGATATTGTTAACAATTTTAAAACGATTAATTAACAATGAAAAGCCAATTCCAATGCATCCCTGGTATTGTGGGTTCCAGGTAACATTATTAATAATCATTTAACAGAATTCTCTAACGGACTTTTGAATTCCCCATATCTTAAATTATTATTTCATATAATATATATGGTGAAGTTGAGCAAGTAAGCAATGCAGATACA
The DNA here is from genome assembly GCA_910592005.1 of Funneliformis mosseae. Classification (NCBI taxonomy): domain Eukaryota; kingdom Fungi; phylum Glomeromycota; class Glomeromycetes; order Glomerales; family Glomeraceae; genus Funneliformis; species Funneliformis mosseae. The sequence goes on along the minus strand of CAJVPP010000970.1, from coordinate 2,613 downwards.
AAATCAATGGCAAGATCCACCAAATTAACAAATGCATCCGTCCGAATTACCGAATTATCAATTCGTTTATGGACTCAAAATTACAAAGAAACGCTTGAGCTGTGGATATCCGAACAGATAAAGTTCCCAAGCTGGATTCTCGTACGTAAATATTTATGTAGCTAATCTGCCTTAGAAATTTTTTAATATTCTATTAAATTATTTTTATAAATACTAGGAGTACAAAAAAAAACCATACAACCACCACCGCAAAACTATCGCGAATAAGTCTAAGAGATCCTTTAAAAGAAGGACTTGAAAGATGATTTTAGATGCGCACGACCATCGGAACGTCGAACATGGTTTGTTTCGATGGCAAGGGTCGTATTCGAAAATATAATTCTCCCTAAGAAATTCTTCAGGAACTTCAAACAGGCTCAAATATTAGAAGATGAAGGTTCGTATTTATATTAATATCATATCATCATCTTAGTATTAATTTAATTTGTGGAGTATGATTCTAATTTTATAATTATTAAACTTTTTAGGCTCTCATGATAAAAAATACTTGATGCCGAAGTTACCATGAACAAGAATAAAGTCATATTGATTAAATGAAGGCCGATGGTAGTCTTAAATTGAAGGCCTTTCGCGTATTGAGGCTATTGTTTCTTATAGTCCGATGGATTTGAAAGATTTACGGACGATAAAGATAACGATAAGTATGATAAGGACGATAAGGGTGCAACCGATATGTTTCTCATAATAATCATGGATATGGTTATTTGATGGGTTTTTCAGTGTGGAAATTTTGTAAGAAAATGTAAGTATTCTGATATAAAATTATTGTTTTATTCTGCGAATTAAGAATAACTTTTTATAAGTTTATTCTTTTTCGTATTAGGAGCAAAAAAATCTTGAAGATAAAAGTCGTGTAAGGAAAAGAACTTAGAGAAACACCCAACAGATGTGGATAGAGAATTTAGATTGTTTTATTGAATCTTGTGATGTAAGCTGTGAATTTATATATATACATACATATTTATTTATTTTACTAAAAACTATAATAATAATAATACTGAAATCATTATACCTACTAAATCAGAAACGAACATTATCAATTGATGAATCGGTTGACGACATTGTGGGAAGGAAACGACCATTACTCATTGGATCGGTTGATGACGTGGAGAGTGGAAACGATCATATTATCCATTGAATCGATTGAAGATGTGTGAGAAAGGAAAAGATCATTGTCAATTGATGAATCGTTTTGATAATAAAGACTTTCATGACCTTTACGAAGATATTGAAGAAGTAAGTAAGGTGCTTCATTAATTCAAAAAGTTAATGAAAACATTGATAAAAGGTCGAAAAATAATAAGGTAAAAAAGAATGTTATAATTGAATATTTCACGCCTGTTATTGTCGACATGTGGATTCTGAGGTCTCTTCCGTCGATCAACCGCAAAGTAAATAAATTATTTGTCGAATTTCCTAAAGGTACGACCTTAAGGTAAAAGATTTTCACATGGGAAGTTATCAATAATAAAACGAGAAAATTTTGTGTTCGATTTAATTAGAAATCGGAAAAAAATTTATTTAATATCGCTCTGTTACAATTTAAATAAATATGCAGTTATTTTGTCAAAGAATAATCGTGGTATTTTTTCTTTTTAAATTGCAAAAAACAATAGGTTCAAAGTCCATATCATCAGAAAAACATCATCTAACTACTACCAAATAATATAATTGATCACGAGACATTCGTAAGTTCTCAATAAAACCGAATCGCCACAGAAAATTTCGCCCGATACAGAAATTCTTTCTTCACAAACCCAAGGTTTGACATTAAAAATTTATTCTATCCCGGAATCTCGCACACATAACACAGCACATTTTCGCGCGGTTGTTGGTCCGTTATTTTTGAAAAGTTCTCAATAACAACACAACAATTTCTATTAGCTCCTACAAGTTCGCTGTATCCAAAGGTGCCAGAGTCGTACCTCAATAATTCTCCCATGGAAAATGTCGCCTTAACGAAACCTTTGTGAATAATTTCTAATAATGTGATAGGTCTAGTTTTAGTTATATTATACTCTTATTCTATAAGTTTAGGAATAAGATATACAGTTAATTTTTGTTATAATGAACTCTATATTCTAGATCTCAATTTCGCTATAAGGCTATAATAAAAATTTTATGAGATTTTATTGGCCAATTCGCTATAACAAAAGTATTTTTATTATATTTGTTCAAAAATTGTTATATTAAGAGTTCGTTATATCAAGAGTTGACTGTATGTATATAATTTTTCATTCATTGGGGATATCTCTTAGGATGAAATACATACAAATGAATTTTCAAAGTAATTATTAAGCTTATCATACTTAAATGAAAAAGTATTTTGTTAGTGATTCCTGAGAGATTAGCAGCTTTATTTCTTGATAGTAATCTGAGAATAGAGATCCATTTCTCATATATGAGTGATTGCTTCAAGTTAAAATATTGTGAATTATTCACATAATCTTTGGATTAGAATTATTTAAATTATCTGAAAGATATAGAAGGAGTAGATGTTGTTAGGAGTATAAAATTCTGAAAGTGATTACTATTAGCAGCTTTAATTTTATC
>CAJVPP010000969.1:0-24014 GCA_910592005.1 Funneliformis mosseae | reverse complement strand
ATATATGTAAACATGTAAACAAAGCGAATAAACAAAAAAATACTTATCGTTCGGGTACCCGTGATCACCCTCTGTATATGCTAAGAATGTACTTTATATGTAAATTTTTATTAGATATTATAGAACTCCTTTATATGAAACATTTGTCCTAATTTTATGAAAAGCTTTCATAGTATTTCAGAACATTTATGTAGAATGTTGTTTCATCTGAAAATATAACTTTTTTTTAGTTTTATCTAAAGTGAGCAGTAGTTTATTTTATATGATATTCATATTATTTTGCTATAAGTAAAGGTATTATTTTTGGATAATATCTAATTTATTAAGTTTATAATTTACAGTTCTAGCTGATATTTCAACCTTAGAACTAAGTTTTATTGCAATTTCTTTATAAGTAAGATACTTATTATTTTGTATAATTTTTTCTAATACAATTGGTCTTTTGAAGTTAAAATTATAGGTTTTCTAAGACACAAAATTAATGATTTTTTAGTCATGTAATATATTTATATGATGCAAAAATAGGAGCATTAGTTGGTTTTGTTATAGTTAAAACATCTTGAATATTATAGACTTAAAGCTTATTAATAGTCACTTACATTCTTTAAGTATAACTTTTACCATTTTACAACTAAAAAAAATTTATAGTATTTTTTTCTTTAGTAACTTAGTTTTTAAGTTATATTAATAAATAAACATTATTAAAAGCTGTTCCTTCTATTTAAGCATGATCAATATTTTTTATAAATAATTAATTTATTACATTATCAACCCTACACTCAGCTTGTCAAATTTAGAGTAACTATAAATTAATAACAGGAAGTAACGTGCGAGAAACTACTAAGTTACTGTAAAATAAGTCTTATTATAATTAATCTTAGGTTTATATTTTAGACGAATAAAAACAACTTTAACAACTTGTAAACATGATAAACATAATTGATACATTAAAGGATTTTTAATATGTATAGTTAGAAAGAGATTCTTTTATTGTAGAGATTTGTATCCTTAGTAATCCTTAACCTTAGATTTTAAGTCTTGAATTTGAACTATTGAGTTTTTACTGTTATCTCTACCCTTTTGCAAGGATAAATTTCTATCCTATTTATACAAATATATAATTAAAGAAATTACTATCTAACATTAAACTATTTTATAATTATAAGATAAATATAAAAGATAAATTATAATTTAACAATGATAATAATATAATAGATAATAATAATAAAATATAAGAATAAAATAAATAAAATAAAAATATTAATTAAGTTAAAAAAGCTAATGATGTTAATAACGTTGATTATTTGTCAATTTTTGTAATACAGTAAGATTGACTTCATATGATATCAACGTGATTCTTATTATTTATAATAAACATTATAGTATTATTTTCAAACAATCTAGTTTTATATTTCAAAGAATAAAGAAATTATAAATTATTATGAAAAAGTAGATTTTAGATATTTTTTTAAATAATATATTTAATTAAAGTATTAGATAAATATAAACTTAACTTTTATATAAAATCCTAAAAAAAATAGTTTTTAAAGTTAATAATAAAAAAAAAAATAATAAAAAAATTTAAAAACATAATAATAGGTATAATTATAATATATCTTTATTTCTTTGTAAAATAGCTTATGTAAAATATATAGTATTAATGATTATAATTTTTTATATTGTAAAATGATTTATATAAAAATAGATTATTAGAAAGAATTCATAATAATATTAGTTGTGTATTTAAATATAAAATATATATTTATTTTGAACTGAGTATTATATTTCTAATAAATTAATTTTTAATACAATATAAAAATATTTATGAATTGTTATCTCTTATGAGATCTTAATGATTTTGATGTATTCATTTATTTTTTAATTAAAAAAAATATATATTAATTTATAAAGAATTTAAAGAACATTTTTATATGGAATATAATGAATTAAATAAAATTATATTATATAATATATTTAAAAGAATTTGATAAAAAATAATATCAAATTTAAAATTTCAATTTCATATAAATGATTTATATAAAATATATAAAATTTTAAAACTTAAATATAAATTACAAAAAATAATATTTAAAATTTGAAGAATAAAATTAATAGCAGAATAAGAAAGATAAAATTATAATAATATAATTAATAAAGCTAAACAAAGTTCTACTATTATAATATATATTATGATTTGATGTAATATTTATCTATATTATATTTATTTCAATAAGTTAGTTCATTTTATTTCAAATTTTCTTTTATAATATATTTATTTAGCACTTGTAAAACTAATAATAGATAAAATTATCAATTAAATTTTATTATTAGAGAAAATAAACTTTTAGAAGATATATCAAAAAGGTGAATATAATATTAAATATGGTATATAAATTTCTTTAAAAAATTAGACATTTAGAAAAAAAATATTTATATATTAATTATGATAATTATATAGGACAAATAAAAAAATTTATTATTTTGATTTTGATTTTGATTAGTAATAGTTAATATAAAAAAATTATAATAAATTTTATGATACCTAGTTATATTAAATATATATGATATTTTTTTTAATTATATTAAAAAAATAAAAATCAAATATTAATGATATTAAATTAATTATAAATAATTTATCAGTAGAAAATAAAGTAATTTTATATAATAATAATATAGGTTAGACTTGATATAATTTTAAAATTATTTTATAAAACTTTCTAATTTATTATTTTATTTTAATAGTTTATTAAATGATATTGGTAAAGTTTATATATCAAAAAAATTAAATAATAAAGAAATTTATTTTAAATTATTAAATAGTGATAGTTTAATAAATACAAGTAATTTTAATATAACTTTATTGCATTAATAATAAAAGAAAGATAAAAATACTTGTATTTTAAAATTTAGTAATATGTAAATAAATTGTACAAAAATATATATTGTTCAAATCTAAAAATTATAATAAATAAAATTATTTAAAATAAATTAAATTGCTAATCACTCATTTTTATTTTCTTCTTGATTTGTATTTTATTTTATATATCATACTTTTATCATAATAAAGATTATATAGAACTACTACATTTTAAAAAAAAAAAGATTACTTATTCTTAAATGATTAGTAATCTTAGTTTATTTAATAATAATTAAGCTTTTATACAGGTTATACTATAATAGTCACAGGTTTAGGTCTCAGCTGTGACATAAAACTAGATAATTTTCTTATGAATTTTATATATAATTGAATATATGAGCATATATACTAATATATATTTGTAACTGATTAATCGATCTATTAATAAGTATTGATCATATCTAAATACTAGATTTTAAGAATATATAAATATAAATAAAACTAGAAATCGATAGAATCTTGACCTTTACTGATAGGTTTATAATAGATACTGTCTTATATTTTAAAATTCAGGAGTCCTTACAAAAGTAAGAAAGTGGTTAACTAGTAATTAGTAGATTAGATACTACCTTTAAGTAGTTATAGTAATAATAGATTGCATTGCACTATTATAGCATCATCTAATTGAATTATCATTAAAGTTAGAAATTAAGTTGTGAATTTGAAAATATGGATATGACAGCTATTTACCTTTCTGAGATTCTATAAGAATGATAATATCTAAGCCTTCTCAGTTATATATAATATATTCTGATATTAGGCAGAAATAATAATAATTCTGATTGATATTGATAAACGCAGAAAAAATAATGTAAGTATCTGTAGCTAAAAGTGATCACTCTATCCAAATTTAACAGTAGTTTTGAGGTCTAAAAATTCTAAATTTAGAAGTATTGTTTAGATGGCAAATCTTAACCAGTATTAAATAGCAAGTTCTAGTTAGCAATATCTAATCATAATCTCAAGAGTCTAAAGATTAGCATTAGGTTATTTTGTAGTCTTAAACATGTATATAATCACTAGTAAAATTTCTAGTATTTTGGGTACTGCAACTATCAAAAAAAAAAGATTACTCATTTTTAATATTAGATTAATATAAAATAAAATTTTAATTAATTAAAGTTTATATATTATATTTTAAAATAAAGTAAAAATCTTAATTTTGATTAAAATGTTTCAAAACTCTATTTTTTTAGATTATAACCTATATTTTTAATATTTAAATTAATGTATTTATTTATAAATATATTATTTAAATAATAATAAATATATCAAGTAGATAATATAAAAATATGTAGTATATAAAAATTTATTTAATTTTTTTAATAAGATTTTAAATATATTTTATTTAAAATAAATTTTTTTTTTTATATTTATTGTAAATATTTTTTAAAATATAAAAAAATATATATATTTATTTATATTTTAATTAATTTAAAAACATATTAAAACTTTATATTTATATTATTGTAAAATAATACTATAGTAACTATTATATCAAATAATCTTTTAATATTTAACATTAAAATAAAAATTTTTTTATTCATTTTTTATTAAAATATATTTAAATAATATATTAAAACTTTTTCAGCAAAATAAATTCAAATATAATGCATTATTTATACTTTATAGAAGATTTCAAAATATATTAAAAAGGATTAAATTTGAGTTTGCATTGAATTAGCCAAAAAATAACATAAATCTTTGCTTTTATAGATAATTTTTGATAATGCGATTAGGATTTATTACTTATTATAGTAATTGACTAACATTATTATAATTCTGGCTCTAAAATTTTGTATACAGTTGATAATAAATCTTTTAGCTCTACCTAATCTTAATATATATATTTTGAGATTCTCTTTATAGTTTTTTTTTAATAATGGTCATTATTGTCATATTTTTGTAATATTCTATTAATTTTTCTATTTTTATATTTTTATACTAAATATAATTAATATCTAATAGATAACCTTTTTATGTTTTTTTTTTTAGGATTTAAAAGTATAAACACTTTATTTTATTATTATTATCATCATCTTTAGACAATTTATTAGTTTACTTAGTAAAATTTTGCAAATATTTCAATAAGTTTTTGTGATTTTGTTAATTAGTAGGGGTTTATTAAAAGTTCTTTTTTAAATATTTAATGCAATTTTCCATAAAGTATTTATTGCTAAAATACAGTAAGACTATCTTTAAAAAAACTTTTTAATTTTTGATTAGGTAAGTTATGAGAATGATTGATTCTTATTATGTAGATATGCTTTCTTTTTACAATACTATCAAAGTTAAAATAATTAGGATTCAAAGATTTGAAAAGTATTTAGAGATTATTGGATATTTAAATATAAAAAATATAAAAAATTTATTTGAACAATACTTTATTGTGTTTCAAAATAAAAAATTGAAATGTTTAATAAATTAATAAAAAGTATTAGTAAAAAGTATAAAAAAGTTAAATCGAAAGTTATTTTTTATGTGAGAAAAGTCATAGGATTAATAATTCAGATTCAAATCATATCAGTCCTTATTAGAGGCCGGGTAAGGTACCAGCCCAGCCCGGATTTTTTTTATAATTTTGGCAAAAATCATTATTTAATTAAAATTTAGCCGCCACTGATTGTATAATAAAATATTTTTTTGTTGTTAATCAATATCATATTGTTTGTAAACAGTAGTAGCATTTTGGTATTACATATTAATCTTTTTTGTTTATTTATTATAATAATAATTTGTTAAAAAATTTTTTTAAAAAAAAAAATACATATTGTTATTTTTAAATAAAATAAATTGTTAAATTTCGCATCACCAAAAATTATAATTAAGTCCGGGCCGGGTTCAAAATTTGGACTTATGCAGTCTCTAGTCCTTATGATAAAAAATCATTTATGAACAAACGTTGGAAATATATATATATATATTTTTGTTAAAGATTATCGTCTAGTGAAACTTGATATTGCAAACAAATTATTTATAATTAATTAATTTTTTCAAAGAAAAAAGAATCGTTCTATATATTTTTTTTAAAAAATAAAATCAATGATCTCATAGAATAAGTCACTAATACAGCAAATGTTACTAATGTTTCATAGAAACAAAGTATTGCCTTTAAGAAAAAGTAAGAATACTATCATAATTTTTGTCTTTTTCAGGATATTATACTAAATACACCCCAACATGTTTTAACAAGTATAGTGGGTATTAGCACGTGTAAATTCATTACTGTTGATTCATAGCCAACCTGAACATGATATAATCGATAAAGTAATTGATTTCTCCAATCTCTCTCATGAGCATAATTAAAGTATATACATGACCATTTTTCCTCCATTTATTTATATGTATAAACATTTGTATATTTTATTCATTTCCAAATTCTAAAAATGTTCTGTTGATAACTAGCTCTCATACCTGTTTCCTTGAGATCACTCAAAGGGGCTTGGGTGTGCCTCGCCCCTTCCGCAAAGAAGCTCGTTCTCTTGTTAATATTTAATTTTATCGTAATACTTTCATAAAGTTTTCTAACATTAATATTAGAAGAAAGAACTTCTTATGAATTTTTGTAGCGCGTCGAATTATTGCTTGTAAAAAAGTATAAAAAAGTAAGGAAAATAAAAATATCATGTCGTTCTTTCTGTGATTATTAGTGATCGACAAATTATTATTATCCATATCTTGTATGATTTGTATAAAAAGGGGTGTTTTATAATTGATTCGATTTATGGAGTACTTTTATCCCAATAAACAACAATAATAGGGCTAACACAATGTGCTTTAATTATTATATCATATTAATTATTTATTGATTTAATTGAACGTTTTTTTGAACAAAGGTTACAATATTTAGGCCTATATAAAGCTCACTTTTTTTCTATAATCGACCATCCAGAGGAAAAAAAAATAACACCGTTTTCATTTGAAAATGAGGCTAAATTCATGTATTTTTATTGTTATAACATGTGCCTTGTTAGCCAACAATACGAATGCTCATAAAGATGATTTGGTTGAACCTATTGATAAACCTTTCGTAGAAAAGTATAAATCCAAAGAATTAGATTTCTTAACCTTTGGTGATTGGAGTTATGCGAAGGTTGAAGAAGGACAAGAGGTTGGAAATCAAACCAAAGTTGCTAATGTTATGATGAAATGGGGTGAATCTTATCATAGTGATTTTGTTTTAAGCGTTGGCGGTAAGTATGCTGTTTCATGGATTTGGGATTCACATGTATAATCTGCTTATTCATTTTTTTTTTTTTTTTTTTGTTCTTAGATAACTTTTATAAGAGTTTTGATGAAGATCACGAAGGAGTTTTAAGTGTGCATGATGAAAAATGGAATACCACCTGGAAAGATGTATATAAAGGCAGATTAGCCGAGATTCCTTGGTACATTATAGGTGGAAATCATGATTGGTAAGTAATATTTGGTTGCTTAAAACTCGAAATAAAATTGAAGAACTCATGAATATTAAATTATTTAGGTACGGCAATATCACGGCTCAGATTGATTATAGCTTGAATAATGATTCTCGTTTCTTCTTCCCATCAACGTTTTATGTTCGTGAATCGTACTTTGGGGGATCACATGAAACAAAAGTCGCATGGATCCATATCGATACGGATATTTTCTATTATGATCCAAAGGAACTAAATGACACAGAAAGGTTGCATATGAAGCAAAATTTTGAAAAGTTTGGATGGGATAATATGCAAACAATCGAAGATAAATTAAAATGGATTGAAGATAAATTAATTGAACAACGGAAAACCAAATGGATTTTCGTCGTTGGTAAGTAAATTTAACTTTTTTTTTTTTGAAGATTCATTCCTCTCTCAAATAATTTAAACTTATCAATTATTCTAGGACATCATCCTCTTATTGGTAAATGCCTAGATCATTATCAGATGAAAAAGCTGAGATCGCTTTTTGAAAAATATCGCGTAGCTGCTTATTTCGCAGGTCATAATCATGTTTTAGAATTGGAAACAACGAAGTTCAATCAACCTGTTACATATTTCATCTCAGGAGCTGGCAGTAGAACGGATGTGGGGTGTGAAGGAAAGGATTGGGGCATGCCAGAAGGTACATTGGGATTCTTACATTCCGTTTTAAGAGATGATGAAATGCTTTATGAATTTATTGACACTACAACTCAAGACTTTAAAGTAGTTTACCAAGGAACGGTTTTACCTAGACTTATGTAAGATAAAAAAAAATAAAGTTATACGTCCTAAATCTTATTATTTTGTGTCCAGTGAGAATAAGTAAATGTAAAAAAAAAAAAAAATCCAAACATTAATATTTAAAATTCCCAGATCTTTTAATTTTGTATTGGTGAACTTTCCATCTATAAAACAATAGACTAATAATGATATTAGCTTTGAAAGGGCAAAAATAAAGTTAAAGTTGAATTTTATGCAAAATAAAATAGATTTAAATAAAAACAAAAATTTTCATATTTAAAAGATCCGATTATAAAGTAAAAGTACCGCAACATTGAATGAAAGTTACTTCCGAATAACTTGACCTCCCCTTGGAGATAGAATGATGAGAAAGTTATTTCAACATTTTAAAAGTCAAACTTAGTGAACGTTCAAAAGACATATTCCTCTATGCTGAACCACTCATTAAATTCTTTGTTGGACATGCGCAAAGTTCTGACACTCGCGAATATGATAAATTATAATTCTAAATTAATCATTGGACTTTGTTGCAGATATCAATGAGAAGACTTTTAAGGGCAGAAGGGGAAGACTATATTGATATTGAACTACTATTATAAAGATCGCGAATTATTATTATTATTATTGTCCGAGTGCACAATTCCTCAGACACCAGAATATCCAACTGATGCGCCATCTTGCGCTTGCACAAGCAATGACTCCTTGATAAATCATTAATAAGTTCATTATTTCATTGAACAGCGTCAGGATTTGGCATTCTTCATAAGGAAGGCCTAATTCCAAAAGGTAATCTTTGACACGTATCGGAATTAACAAAAGTTAAAATTGATTAAAAATTGATCTTCCAATATTTTATTGAATTTTTGTCTAAAGCGCAATCATTTATTTTAATACATGGGATGAAATTTAAATGCTTAATATATTTTTGAAACAATTTTTCAGTAAAGCGAAACTAAAATGGACAGTCGCCAATATGGACTGAGGTGTTGATAAAATGAAGATCGTGAATATGAAGGATTTGAACGAAGTTAATGGTCCAGTTTTTATTTATATCTTGTCCGAGTAAAAGAGAAAAAGTCATTTAGTTAATCAGTTTACGGCAATCCTCGTAAAAAAAGAAAATGATAAATATAGAATGTTTCACTTCAAGAATTTAGTATCATTTATGACGGAAGAGTTGATTTGAAGGAAAAATTTGAAAGGATTAAATTAATTTAAATTTTATAAATATTTATTAATAGAACTTTTTACTTTGGAAAAAATTTTTCTATCTAATCTTTTTTTTTTTTTCCCCCTTTTATATATATATATATATTAAAAAAAAAAAAAAATTCACCAATTTTTCAAATCATATTTTGGAATGATAAAAACGTCAAAATTTTCTCTTAATTCTTTGAACCTTTGCTGATGATTATTTCTCAAACAATTCAATCCCAAAAATCTTAACGAATTCGTCTGCTTTGTATAATTAATAATGTGTTCGAGATCCGAATCGTTATATTCTATCGGTTGATTAATTATTATCGTTTCTAGTGATGCTTTACAATTTTTTAGTAGATGATGAAATTGATCTATACCAAAAACTTTGTTCGGCTTATATAATTGACCAATATTAAGATATTTTAACGTAGGAGGTAAATGAGTTCCCAATGAATCATAAAAATCATCGGTTCCACTATCAACTCCCAAAACCATGTCCGTTAAAGTTAATTTCTCTAAAAAATTTAAATTATCTAATAAATTAAATAAATTACCCGACTCTTGAGATTTTAATTCGTTGCAGTGAAATTCAACAATATTTGAACAACTTTTTAAAATGGTTTGACATATATTTTTAAATAATGTGTTTAGGTAAAGGGATCGTAGATTATCATTTCCAAATTTCTGGATCAGTAATTTCGTATGATATAAAAGTTCTAAATGCAATTTCTTCAGATTAAATTTTGTTTTTGTTGAAGAGATTATAGAGAGTGAACATTTGCAATCCGAAATTACGAGAGTTTCTAAATTAACACATCCTGATAAGATCTCATAGATGGCATCATTGATCAAGACTCTACAAAGGAAGAGGGAAGAAAGGTTATTCGTCTGCGATTTCAAAGCGAGTAAAATAATTTCTTCCCTATAAATCAGATCCTTTGATCCATAATATTTGAAATTTTGAAGATTTGGTATAGCGATGATAATATCCTTCATCGCTAGGTTTACTTGCGTTGAATCACATTGTCTGAAATCCAAATCTCGAATATCATGACAAACGGTTGGAAGAAATTGTAAAAGATCCAATGTGTTTCTACTACATTCTCTGTACCGATAAGTATATTCATCCGAGAAAAAACATGAAAATTTATTGATCCTTGATAAATAAGGGGATTTTGAAAAAATTGTATAATCTGGCATGTCCTCACAATAAATAGAAAAGGTATCTAATTTCGAACATTTTCTCATTAAAAGGTTAGATAATGCCTTCGTAATTTCAAACGCCTTTGGATTATGTGAAGATGATGCTAATTCATCCTTGATTTTAATCCACAGTTCCGCTGCCCACTTTAATCGATGATACCTAAATTCCGTCAAATAACTGGCATAGTCGAATAAAGGTTGTGGTAAATCCGGAAGAACTACAACTTGATCATCTATTAATAACTTATCCACATCTTCTAAACATGAAATATACGTTCGAATGAGTTTGTAATGTTTAGAAGCGGTGCTTAAAGGTCTAGCCCATAAATATGACATGGCATTTCTACACCAAGAACGATTTACGAGAATACATGTGTGTAAACAACGGGTGTCATTTGATATATTTTGAAATATCATACGAAGGCATTCGGTTGGTAAAGGTACGGAACGAACTGGTGGCATTTTTGTAAAAAAAACGATTTTTTTTTTTTTTTTTTTTTTTTTTTTTTTTTTTTTTTCAAGGAGGATGGGGTGACTTTATATGTTGCTTACCCATTTTTGTTGCATTATTTATGTAGAATCATTGAATCATTTCCTAAATGGGAAAGTTCAAAATTTAATGAATTCCCGAGTGATGCAACACTACATTACACTTGTCGATCATTTCTTGGGCTCGGATGAAACCGCCGCAAAAACCAAACTAACCAAATAATAATGGATCATTATTTAAAATAATAATTGTGTAAATTTTTTTTGTGAATCCCGCAGCACTTCAAAAAGTATTTATGGCGTCAATACATATGAATATGCAAACATTTGTTCGTGGCATTTCGGCAAGTAGCGAAATAATCGATTGAAAAAAAAAACAAAAATCATTCCGATCAATATCACAAAAGGTAAAAATTACCTTTATTGATAAGCTAATTAGTCGTATCACTAGAAACTTCTCAATTTTATGGTTAAACAAATCATGTGAATGTCAAATTAAATTAAAATTGCAATTGTTGTCAAAATTTGAGTATTATTAAATTAATCTTGGTAGAATTTGCAACCATCAATAGAATATCTCTAATCTAATTCTAATTAGTTCTCGATTTAATGTTTTAAAATGTATATGTATGCCTACTTTTTTGCGCGTGTTAGCATAAATATTTGAATTTAAAAATCAATTTTCATTATTTGCAAGCATTTGAATTCCCTTTTTTTTCAGTCTGATCTGATTTAAAAAAAAAAAAGAAAAAGAATTATAATATTATAAACAAGTCTATATTAGTGAGGGCAAAACCCTATATTTCGACGGTTCAGTCGATACTATATATTAAAAACCTTTTCGAAGGAACATAAGGTTTGCTAAAATGAGATTTTACCATATATAGGAACCCCATGTTTACGACCATTGATTATTACCCGTTTGGATATAAAGATATAAAAAAGTAAATTATTATTTATTTACACAACGTATATGCATATGCACTTACCTAAATAAGAAATCATTTAAATATGATATGTTTTTACAAGAATTGTCTTTCGTTTCCGTCTACTCGTAAATACAAAATATTTTATTCTTTCTAATAAGTATTTCATTAAGTTCAACCATGACTGCACCAATGGACATAAAGCTGATGCTCCGATCATAAACATATTCATTACACGAACAAACTTTATTATTTATTTAATCGGAACAAACGATGAATTTGAAAGGAGTATCTCCTTTTTTGTATATTGTGAAAAGATAATTTGATCTTAGGTTGTAAAAGAAGTGAGGCATCTATATCATTAACTATATCGAGAACCTTCAAGACACATGTAAGGTCTAAATCTGAGCATAATATTGAGCTAGTATATATCATTGAGCCAATATTATTCAAATCGTCTAAGAGAATAAGAATTAGTTCAAGTTCGTCATTCCGAAACCTTTCCAGGGTTAGTCTTCTCTGTAGATGATAAATTTCTCATTTTATTTGATTGATTTAGTAGGTTATTTGTTAGAGCACAAAGATATTGTTAATTTTAAAAGATATAATTCCGCTGAAATACACTTAAAGTCAACGGGAAAAACTTTTTTTTTTGGCATGACTAATAAACGCTTTATTATTATGGAACATTTTAGGGATTGTCCCGTCCCATTTACACCATGTTTTATGTCTAGTAGCGATGATAGTTCCTTTACTATGACTTCTTTCTAAAAAAAAATTAAAAGAAATTTCTGCATATCATTTTATTAGTATTAAGAATGAGAATTGGTTGTAAAAATGAAACGGGAGAGCAAGGAGAAGAAACAGAATAGGGAGAGGAAATAGAAGAAAAGTAGTTCCCAAATGAAAATGCGCAAATATTTCGAAATTTTAAACAATTCTCAACAATAAATTTTTACACATAATTAAAAAAAACTAAATTTATTATTAATTTTGTAAGGATAATTAAGGATAATAATTTAAGGATATCGTGCTCTATAAATAATATTAATACATATGGATATAATTAATTACAATTTTTTTTTTTTTTTAATAATAAGGATTTTTTTCCCTTCCTTCTAAAAATACGAGGTTTGGCTTTGATGAGTTTGAAGATGCAGTCTCAAAAATACTTTTGTCTTTTAATCCACCGAAACTTTTTTCATCCATACCAATTAAAGTACTACGACCGGAAGTTATTTCCTCCTTTTGATCTCTGAATTTATGTAAAGCATTATATACTCTTCCAATAATATTAACTGTTAAGTTTAGACATGATGACAAAAGTGTTAATAAAGGTATAATATTATAATGAACTACATCAAAGTTATAAATAATCTATTAGAAATAAAAAAAAAAAAGTTTTAGGTTAAGTTTTGATATTTGATGTGACATTATCAATTAAAAATCATTTAAAATACAAACTGACATACCTGAACGACTACTTGAGGGATATCTTCAATAAAAATATTAAGGCAAGCTCCCCAAAATATTATATTTGATGCCGAATTAGAAAACTTTGCGTTAAAAATTTCGTAACCCGCAAATTTTGATTCAAGTACATTTAAAATTTCGATATCGGCTCCCGCTAATAATGTGAAGATTGCTACAACTTTTGTGTTATTTTTTGACCATTTGGAAAATTCTTCGGTAAGATTTTCTCGTGTTATAATTGTAAATGCCAATCCTAAACTTGTAATAAATGGAACTATCACAATTACAATACTTAAAAGGAAAAGATATAATGTGAATAATTTTTTTTTTTTTTTTAAAAAAAAAAACTAATAAAAAAAGAATTTATTGAAGTTAGGAATTTACCTTGGAATGAATAGTCTATCAATGGCACGAGCGTTTGTACTAACAAAAAGAATATCCATAAGAAAATCAAACATGATAATACCAAAT
Organism: Funneliformis mosseae; assembly: GCA_910592005.1. NCBI lineage: Eukaryota > Fungi > Glomeromycota > Glomeromycetes > Glomerales > Glomeraceae > Funneliformis > Funneliformis mosseae. The sequence continues at coordinate 10,149 of CAJVPP010000969.1, read as the reverse complement.
TGTAAAATTACAATGTTCCTCCCCTAATGAAAATATTAAATTATTAGAAAATTATGATATCAATAGTTTTAAAAATTACTGTCATGAAATTTTACCTCATTATTTTTGCGTTTAGCCCACATGTAAATTATAACAAATACACACATGGCCGCAAATACTGCAAAAAAATATAGACCATAATCCATAAAAAAGTTGGCTATTTTACAAAAATTCAAAATGTTAATTAAAATGATACGCATAAAACATTAAAGGAACGAAAGTGAAAGGATGAATCCTTACAAGAGGTTTTGTATCCAAATTCTTGATCTAAATACTTTGTATATTTGCCAGATGAAATCAAAGTGATATATTTATTCTTAATCAAAGTATCTAAATCATTTTTGGCCGAATTAACGGTTATTGCTTGCTTATTTTTTTCTCTTTCAATATTAATAGATAAAATGATTTGCTTCGGGGAGACTGTGGTGTCGGTTTCAACTCTACCATTGGTAGTTATGCGATCAGGGCTAATGGGAATCGCATATGCTATTTCTTGCCTTAACTTCTTGTAAAAATCATCGCGATCCGCATTATCAAGTTTATCAAAATAATTAGTCCCATCTGTGGTTAATCGAACCATTCCTGTAGCTTTAACTGAATTCTTTTCTTCGTTCGGTACTAATTAGAAATTGTGTGATGTGAGTATTTGATTTCATAAAATGATGAGGAATTTATAAAGCGCTTACGTGTTGTAAATGACCAAACGCGATCACGTATACCATATAGAGGTTCTTGGTATGTTCGACTCTTTACAAAGTTATTATCAATTGTAACAAAATATTTTCCCGTAGGATGATTGAATGTGCTTTTAATTATTTTGACATAAACTGTAATTCCATCTGCATCAAGGCTTACACGTTCGTTGAATCCAGATGTGAATTGACGTATAATTTCACGACCAGAATCATCGATTTGAAAAATAGTAATGTTTCCAATTGATAAATCTATTTGATCAAAATATTTGATTGTAAGTGAATCCGTCTCAACTGAGATCGTTTCATTAATCGCCGGTGACGTGGTGTTTATATGGAAATTGGTATATCCATGATCTAAGAATATTTAAAGTTCGCTTAAATAAAAAAAAAATAGGTACTTTCACGTTCGTGTACTGCGTTACGTTACCTTTTTCCCCAGCAAATTGATACAAATCGGTCGTGATCAAAGTCCAACTTTGGTCTTGCTCCTTTTGAGCAAGCACAAGAGTATTATTTGGTAAAACTTTAGAAGAACCAAATACGTTTGTAATGGTAGGATTTTGAAGGTTCCAGGAATAAACTTCACCGTTATTAATTATATAACCATACATAATTGCATCATTGTCTTCATTTTTTTTTAATCCAGTTAATAAAAAACCCCCGTATCGTAAAGATCTAACATAATATTCATCAATTCCTGGAATCGTTGGAATGGGTCCATTTAATGATTTACCATTATATGAGGTTCCTGATGTAAGAAACTCAACTTTAACATAAGACGTCGTATTGAGATTATTTTTTACGGTCAACACACAAGTTTGTCCCATTCCCAAGTAGGCAATATCACAATCAAGCGATGTAAACCTTACTCCGGGAATTTGAGTTTGAAAGAGAATAGCTGGTTTTCGATTAGTCGGTTGACCATATGTTAGGAATAGGGCATAAATCGCTCCCTGAGGAAGAAAAGGATCCTCCTGATAGATATCCGTTGAATTGGCAAAAACAACCGCGTATCCTCCGTCAATGGTCGCGATGGCTTTAACTTGATGCGACATGTTATCAAAACTTATATCATCTTCTGCAAGCTTTTGAATTTCCTTATTTTCAGTTCTTCATTTTATTTTTTTTAAAAAAAAAAAAAAAAAAAAAAAAAGAGGAGAAAGGTCATGAATTAATCATAAGTTGAGCCTTTTAAGATTTATATGATAAATGATAAATTACATTATGAATTGCTGACAGATAATATTAGAGGTATTTGTCGCGGTTCCTACACGGAGGAAACCCTTATTATGATCAACATTTATGGTAATTGAAGCTTGATTTGGCCACCATGAGTTTGTAGCAGGGTCAACAAAAGCAGGTCCCAGTAAAGCTTTACTATAAAATTTTAAAATGAAATGGTAATTATGTTTTTTTTCTTTTAAAAAAGATAAAGGTTTACATATTCGTTTAATGTAAATGCTAACCCATAAATGGTTCGATCTAAACCAACAAGCATCACCCATTCATTATAAGTAAAAACATTATGTAGATCTTCAGCTTCCGTGTAAGTTATCAACAAGAGTTTACTTGTAACAGGATAAATTTTAATAGGAGTCTTCGCGACTCCGTTTATTTGCAAGTAACAAAAGTTAAAATCTTGTATATCCAACGTCATGTCAATTTCCGTAACTTGTCCATCAGATGAAATCGTACGAAGTGACAAGTATTTATCTACGCAAATCTTTCCTTCAGATGAAGCTGATGAATTTCTACGAATTATACGAAGAATTAACGAGCCATCATCAAGTTTATCAATCGTAGTTACGCGAGGTGGATTACCATTTCCAGTTGGTGTCTCATGATATGTTATAACATTAGATTGTGAATTTATGGGAAGTGATGTAAAGAAGATGATTGATAAAAATGTTAAAAGAAATATATGATTTAAATTCATCTCGAAAGTGTGATAATGGGTTATTGGATTTATTTAACAATTCATGAATGATTATCTCTGAAAAAAAAAAAGTAAAGAAGAAGAAAAAAAAAATGACAATGAAATTTTATTCCTCAAAAAGATAGGACACCATTTCGTAGCATTTTTATATAAATATTTTTCATTAGCCCGATATGTACATGCGGATAGTATATTGTATAATGAAGGTTGGGGTGTGTTACATCTCAAAAGAATCTTTTCGGTAAAATTTAATGAAAAAAAAATTTAAAAGATAGATTAACGCTAACTTGTTTTTTACAAAGATTGATTTTCTCCGCACAGCAATTCCCAAATTAGCCAAAGATCTCGGTAACTTTGAATTAAACTTCTTTACGAACGGATTTCCGTTTTAAGTAATAATTTGCGTTTAACTGTAATTTTACGGAACCTATAGCATCGGTACGTGACAGATGAGCCATTTCCAAAAGTAATAAATAACTGTTCATGAAATATTCTTCTTTTTATAACTCCGAAATTATCTTTAGCTTTTTTTTAATTGTTTATGGCATGAAAATTTAGCAACATTGTTGTCTTTGTTGTGTAACGTAACTGAGATAATTATACATAAAAAAAATAACAATGAGTCATGCTAATATCAAATTTATCAAATTTCACAAGGGTCTTTTGAGCAACTCCATTCAATCCATATCCATTCTAGATTTATCATCCGGGTACAAAAGGTTTATGTTATGATAATAAACCTACCCGAAAAGTTAAGTCATTCCCCAAACGAATTATTTCCCAACAATTTCGTATCATTTGCGTTTAGGTAGGTAAAATACTTCCTTTTTACGAACCTCGTGAAAAATTGATCGCCATCTTTTTCAATCTTTTTTTTTTTGGCCTACCATAAATTTGACAATTAGTTCCCAATTTGACGACTTTGATCATCACCGGACAATTGGTTCCTTGGCAATGACAGTGTAACACGCTGATCTCCAATCTCTTCATAACCATAACCATAATAAACCACTCCTATAAGGTTTATATATTTTTTGTCGACGTATTTTTAGAATTGGCTGCTATTTTTAGAACAAAGAAAATGCTTTCATGACGGAAAAAATCATTATAAATAGCTGCGGATGTATTTTATTTAATTCTTGTGAGCGCGACTTGTTTCTAAAATAAAAATAATAAATAAATTAAACATGTTTGAATACCCGTTGGTAACGTTTGTAAATTCGTGAGATTATTTGGGGTTGGCCTTGTATAAAATAATCTAGGCATGTTGACATAATACACATAAATAATTAAAAACTCTCACACGGCAATGATAAACTTGTACCGCTCTGTTTAGTCAAATAATTTCTTGTCAGAATTTAAGATAATAGTTTTGGGGTTGAGGTTCTTACAAGTTTATGTTACACAAATTTAACTGCGGAACCTAAAATTCCCTTACTTGAAGCAATGTTTTAAGGATTTTGTAATCCACCTTAATTCGGGTAAATCGAATGTTTAAGTGAGAAAAAATTCAAAATTTTATTTTTTTCCCAAAACTTTTGATTTCTTAATATGGGTAAATCAACAAAATAAAATGTTTACTGAGGGAAAATTTGTTTTGAATTCAAATAGGAATTTCAAAGGAATTTACTAGACAAAATCCAATTTTAAGCAAGTGAACAAATGAGCGCCCACACCTAATTTGTAACATCGTCCCTGGTTTTTTACATTGTTTCTTTTCTTTCTTTTCCTTATAAATAATTGAATTTATCAAACGATAACAAGGGTTTACCCAAATACGGGGTGTATAAATCTAGCACAATATATTTAAAGTGATTATTTAGCGGATGGTTACCAATTTATTTATGACTGTTTATTCTTTTTTTTTTTATAAATAAACCAACCATGTACAGTACAACGATGAAGTGCCTTTACTGGCACATTTTGTGTTTGTTATTGTGGCTACTTGAATATAATTATATATATAATAAACTTGAAAGCAATTTTTCAGCTGACCCTTCTCTCCCTTCCTTTTTTTTTTTTTTTTTACTTCTTTCTTTTACATTTGATTAATATTTTTTCAAAAAAAAAAAAAAAAAAAAAATCATTTTGTTTGTTTTCTGTTTAATGACACTTTAGCTAATGGTCGTTTTATATATGAATATTTCATGGAACTATATACTCAGCCATCAATCTTTCGTATTCTAAAAGTTTTTCAACTTTTATTCGCTTTTACATGTCTAGCCTTAGGTAATTTAAAATGCTTTAAAGAAGACATGTTCTGTCCTTAAAAAAGAAAGAATTAAATTAAAATCCTTTTCTCTCTTTCATACATGCGCATACATATAGAAATAACCCAGTTTGTAGCATCTTCAAAGTATGAGCCGTTAATGTTGATACGCCTTGAGGAATTCGGGTAGCCCTTTGTTTCCTAGCATCATCTCGATTCAATTATTGAAAAATCAATTTGCAAGATTAATTTATTATCATGTATTCATTTAGAGCCTTCAGTAACCCTGGGGTAAAAATATTTTTTTACGTGGTGATCCCACTTACGATAGTTGCTGTTGGTAAATATCCTTTGTCTCTTTTGTCCTATGCTTTTGATTCGATTTATTTTAATGACATAAATTGAATTTTATTATGACAGGATGGTATTTAATATATTTCAATTTTTATTGGAGGAATCCATCAACTTATAGAGATATAGGAATAGATGGGTATATAAAAAAAATATATTGTTTTTTTCATGTCTTGTTAAGTTGAATTATTTATATATATTTTCTTTTCAAAAAAAAAAAAAAATCATTAGCTTTTTTTCTATATTATGGGTAACTGCAGGTACGTAAGGATACAATTATACAAATCCAAAATAACGGAAAACCTCTCTTTAACTTAAACCTTTTCCTTGTTTTCAGGGTTGACAAGGTTATATCCGGTGTACTACAACCTTAATCCTAAATGTCCCAAATCAGAAAATTTCGCTTACGAAAAACATTTAGTATGTAGCACGTATATAGCAAGCTTGTCAATTGGATGGGTCAACGCAGCATTATTCGTAATATCAACAATATTTTCATTTAAACTATCAAAAGAATTAGAATGGAGGGGAAACATAAATTCATTAAGTAGACGACAATCTACTTCAAGTCAATTCAGTAGGAGGAATAGCTCTCGAAGGAGTAGTACTCGAAGATCCTCAATTCGATAATAGACAATTTCAATTAGATTTTCGTATTTATTTTAATTTATAAATTTTAATTTTTTTTTTTTTTTTTTTTTTCCTTATCTCTACTATATTTTTGTAAATAATAAATTTTCTTGTTTCTCGTTTCATATGTATGTGAAACTTAAAGAAAGGAGTGTATGCGATTAATAAGCAAACCCTTACATGATTACATATTGCATCTTGTCATTTATAGTAATTTTTCTTTGTTAACTTTGGTTCCATCTCCTTCTGTGACATAGAAACAATTTACATTCCTTACAGTAAAATACAATCTTGAAATATAAATTAATTAATTTATACAATTTAAAAATATAACATGCACAAATAAAAAATTTTGATTCCGCATAAATATATTAATTAATATAAATATATTTATTTATTTATTTTATTAATGATTTAATCTTTGTTTTCTCAATTTATAAAACAGAAATAAAATGTCTGCTTACGTAACAATGCATGTCATGTGATTTTCAAAATCGGACGGATTTTAAACATTAGAAACATTATTTGGCATACAACATTATGGCTTGAACATCGAAGTGATTTCAAGAAATTAAGGGCGTCCAACGTATAGTTGCGGGGCAAAACCTTAAACCCATTTTGAGCAAATGTCGAAAGTTTTCAGAAATTATTTAGACAGTTTCGATGAGTTTCGAGTCTCGAAAGTTTCTGATAAAAACTTTGCGAAATTCGACGGGTTTTAACAGGTTTATTTTTATCGCAAATGTAGAATATAAAAACGAGGTTTTAAATTTGTAAGCACATGAATTTGTTGAAAGATTAGAAGAATTACCTTATGAAGAAGATAATGATAGAGATTGGAATCGGGTTTATTTTTTACTTCGAATATCGAACCTCTGTTTCAAACTAATAAATCCGGATTTACTTCGAATATCGAATCTCTGTTTCAAATTAATTATTTTTTTATTATCATATCGTCGCACATAAAAATAATGTAGATCAAATAAATCGCTTAATAAATTAAACATAGGGTGTGGTTGCACTTGGTTGTGACTGAAATTGACTTTCGGAATTTAACTGAACTTGGAATCTCAATTTTAGACACCCGAAGATCGTCTGAAATTCCAACTTCAGACGAAAATCAATTTCAGTCACAACACTTTTACATTCAATTAATGAGATATAAGTTTGTATTTGAAGGCTAGAACCTGTCCCCTTTTTTTTCTGTAAGGTCATACTCTACATATATAAACTGAATCATTAAATGGCTATTCTAATAACAATTTTTATACGCTAAATAAGAATTTAATGATCAAAAGATTTTTTTTTAAAAAAAAAAAAAATTACCTTTAACAGTATAATTGTCGATCAAAACCCATATACAGTATATTTTGAGTTGTACAAAAAAAAATCCCCAAAATAAAAAAGCGAACTCTATAATTACAAATATTGTTTTGTTGGCCACATCTGTTTAGTCGGCAAAGATAGACTAAGACCAAATCACTTTGTTCAACTTTAATAGCACGAAACAGCAAAATTTAATAAAATCTCAAAAGTTTCATGGGGGGTGTAATTTGCTTATATAATAAAAAAATTAGTTACTTCCATTTTAGCAAACATTAAAAATAAATGAAGATAACCAAAAATAGAAATGAAGAAAATAAAGACGTGTGATTTGATAGAGATTAGAGGGGTGTTTTGAATTTGTTTTATTAAATTTATATGAATCTTACCATATAACTGTAACAAGCAACATTTCTTTGCTAAAAAGTAGAGATTAACACGGTCAAATTTCCTAAAATAAAATTTGAATTTACCAAAACATAACTAAAGTACATTAACTAACATTTCTTAAAATTTATAGTCGGAAAATATGCAAAATACATTTTACATTATGGTCTTACAAGTCGAGATAAATTTTTATTATTTGTTGATTGCCGATAAAAAGAATAATTATTTTCTTCCAAGGTTAAATCGTTTTCTCGATTACCGGATCTTTTTTTCCGCAAATTTTATTGATAATAAGTTGAACAATTTCAATATATAGGTCACCTTTTCACACCATCATTCACTCCATTATCAACTCCAAACCATCTTTTATATTTAGATTCAGGAATGTACATTGAAAAAGTTACAAGTAAGGTACTAATGAACATTAACCACATACAAATTAGATTCGCCGTACGAATTTTACATATAGTTCGAAGCTGTGGAAATGAATATTTATAATTTGATGAACAAAGAAAAGGTACTTCACCTAATTCGTGAATTGTATAGCAAGTGTAAATAACTTTTTACAACATTGACAAAAAAAAAAAAAAACAAAAAAAATTAAAATTAATTTGAATGAATTTTTTTTTAGTTTGAAATAATAAATTGTAAATAAGGTCTTACCTGGAATAGCTATCAACAATAAAGCCGAAACACTAAAAAAAATTATTTAAAATATTTCAATTTATAAGGAAATCGAAAAAGTCTAACTTATCAAAGATTTTATAATTACCCGATTTTCCAATTTAATGATTTTATTTCGTAACAATAGCAACAATAACACATAATTATTAAGAAAGCTAATTTAATTAAAAATTATCAAAAATATGATTATGATGTTTTTGTGTTCTCATAATTATCGTTATGTACTTACAAAATTGATATGACAAAAGAACTATATATCTTGAATTACGTATGTAAATAGCAATAATTTGTTAAAACAATGATGTGATTTCTTCTTCAAATATTAGAGAATAAACTGTACTCACAAAAGTTCTATTGGCCCATTTACTGGTAATCCATATTTTTCGAATAATTTGATTTTATAATATTCTACAATATCGCCCGTAATAAAGAGATAATGTTAGCATCCTTCCTTTCCATTAATTTTCTTTTTTTTTTTTTTTAAGAAAAAAACACACACGAGAAATTCGGGCTCATACCTAATAACGGACAAACAAAAATCAACGGAAAGATCACCAAAACTAAGCATATGAAGCATAATATAAGCGTTATTTTTAAATAATTATTTTGTGTGTTTGAATGAGTATCCATAACGACCGTTTTTCTTCAATTATTTTTTAATTATTTTGTAATGTTTGTTTCGATCAGGTTATTATTATGCATATAAAGAATGAAATGATGTTATTGAAAAGGGTTTTTTTTTTTTTACCCATTTTTGTAAAGCCACTTTAATTTTTATATCCGAGATTCAAGGCTTGGCTTAAGCCTTTTAAATCTGGCATTTACAATCAACTGCGACGAGATTTGGTTAGCATCACATGATATAATGATCAATATTGCTTGACTAAGTTGTAATAAAATAAATATCTGAAAAATAGATGCTATTTTATTTTTGATATTATCGGAATGGTCAGATGCATGCTTCTGGTTTCTGTCCTCTTGGAAATGAATAATTCCATCATTCATTAAGGTGACATATTCATATAATATTTTGAAGGTAAATTCTGTATAAAAGTTTAATTTAAATTATCCGATGATCTACAATTGATTATTTCCTTTCTAATTGCAAATATTAAAGTATTCAAATGTATCAACTTCTCTTTAAAATAATTTTTAAAATAAAATACTGCAGTATATGATCTATTAGATTTTAAAAATATAATTTTAATCCAAAATTATTATTTATATAACATTTAAAAGATTTTATATTGACCAATTTACTATTTTAAAATAATTAAATAATTCAAAAATAAATTATATTAAATTTAATTATAAATATTAATATAATGTTTTATATACTTAATTATTTATTATAATTAATATCATTTAGATATTAAAATTAAATATTTATATTATATAAATTTATCCATTAAGTTTTATTATTATTATTAAATATTATAAAAAAAAAATAATAATACCTAAATAATTTTAATTATTTAATATTATTAATTAAATAAAGTCTATAATTATTTTATTAATAAAAATAAATAATTACTTTTTATTATTTATTTTTTAAAAATAAAAAATTAATAAACAAATAATAAATATTTAAATTAAAAGTAAGATCAAAAATTAAAATTATAATATTAATAATAATAAAATATTTTTTATAAAAAATAATAATTATATAAGAAAACATATATATATCACATATGTAAAATCTATCACAAGTAGTATAATCTCATAGTTATCATATTAATACCAATAATAATTTAATGATGTAATATTTAAATCATTAAATTATTACATAAAAAACTTTAATAAACTTTTATTTTTTCACGTTGTGACGGGTAAAATTTTAGATAGATTTAATTGGTAGAATAGAAAGTCAATTTTATTGCCATGTAGATCTTCTA
>CAJVPP010000968.1:0-24047 GCA_910592005.1 Funneliformis mosseae | reverse complement strand
AAACATCCCCAAACATGAACTTTTGATGGATGTTTAATAGAATGAAACACTTTTTTTCTATTAGAAAACTGCCAAACCTTTTTTTTGATATATATAATTGAAATGTATTCTCATCTGTAAAAACAACTCGATTTTAATCAAAATTCTTATATTTTTTTGCTCATTACAACCTTTTCTTTCAATGGTCTTCTTTAAGTAAAGGTTTAAAATTTTTATTATTAAACTTTCCTTCAGACTTACGAAGATGTTGCCTTACTATTTCTACACTAAGCCCAATACCTCTTTCTTTCATTTTTTCTTGTAATTGAATAGCTATTATATTATGTTCTTTTTCTGCTATCTTTACAATCTTGTCATCTTATTTCACAGATATTACACAAGGCTACACCAGTCTTTCTGAAGTATTTAGGTCCTGATTTTCATGATATCTTTAATCCAATAAATAGCTGTAGACTTACTACAACATACCTGTTTAGCAATAAATCTAAAACTAAATTTTGGACTAGCTGGATGCTCACGTAAAAAGACAATTTTATATCATTTCTTTAAAGAAAGTTTCATTTTTCAAGCAAAAGTTTGATGATCATTTAAATTTTTTTTTTGTATCATTGACACTTATAAATTTACAGGTGATCATATATTATGTTACATTATATTTCTGGAAAATTTAAGAGGTAGTTATATAATAATTTTGGATGATCTTGGGTGGTCAGATACTTATGACCATTACTATAATACAAAATTTTCCTTAATATAATTTATTTGAAATTAAATTTAATGATTTTTATAAATCATTTTTCTAAAGCTAATTTTCATTGTTAATAATATATATTATATATAAGCACTTTGAGAAAAATTACCAAAAAAAATAAATTTTACTTGTTATATTAAATATGATTTTTTTAGTAAATAAATACAAATTTAAAGAGTTTCTTTGCTTTCTATTATAAATATCATTTGATTTAGGTTATTAAATAAGATGATGTTATCTATTATCATCTTTTAATATTAAGGATTAATAAATAAAAATTATAAGTAGTTGTTATATAAATGCATAATTATTAAGCATACTATTAAATAAGAAAATTTAATTATATATTTGATATTTTAAAAAAGATAGATTTTATATTTAGTAAATTTATTTATATAATAATAAATATTTTAAGTAATTAGAATTGAGTAAAAAAATAGAATTTTATTTTGCTTTTATATGTTATAACCTTCTTATAATTATTAGCTAAAATAAAATGTGATTGAAAAATTTAATTATATAAAATAAAAATGATAAATAATATTTAGTTGTAAATTTTTAATATTTTAAATATAATTAATATATATTTTTACAAATTTAATGATGAATTTGTTATATGTATAATTTATTATTAACTTTTCTATTAAAGTTAATTGTTAGTAAAAATAAACTTTAATTTCAATTTTTTTTAATTTTTTTGCAATAATTCAATAATTAGCAAACCATAACTAAATATATGATTTATATTGAATAAAATATTAGAATTTTAGAGTTTCATATTCTTTTTAACAAGATTGTAAAAGCTACAGTCCGATTACTTTTTTCTCAAAATGTACACTGAGTGAGAATTTGCAAAAAATATACATTCTTGAACTATCGAAGCAACTTTGCATTATATCTATAAATACTCGTATCACGAATACAAATACCTGCCTAAATTAAAAGTAAGTTGCGCCGCATAAGTCGCTTCTGTCTTCCAATATCAGAAAGAATTATAACAATTCTTTTTTAATTGAGAATATGTGTTTTTTGGAGCATTCGTCAAATAAGATATATTGCGTATGAGATGACTAGCACTAAAGTGAGTGGCTAATGTGTTGAGTTATTTTAAAGTACAACTATGCACATCAAAAATTGTTCGTTATTAATATATTAATACCGGGAACATTTAATTAATTAGAAAGAGATGAAGGATTAAACAGACATGTTGAAAAAATTAGATTATGCGGATTCAACAACATATTGCCACAATGTATCCCAGGATTATGTATAACTATGCTATTGTAACTGTTGTCGAATTATCGAAGATGACCGAGCCGAGCCGAAAAAAAAAAAAAAAAATAAAATGGACATTTCGGCCGAAGAGATATATTGATTCATTGATTCATGCTGATAATTTTTGCAGTTTAAATAGGGGAGTCGGCTCAGTTTAATTTGATTACTTATGTACATGTAATGATTCGTATATCGTAAATTATGTATTTATCGTAAAACAAGTCCTACTAAGATATGATGCTTTGAGGCTTATTTGTGTAATTCTTTGTATCATGTAGATAATTTGTTAGAAAATCTCGAGAAGAAATTCTTAAAAACTGAACATTGGTTTAAGTGGTGTAGTTGATGAATTTCTAAATTTAGTATTTTTGAATTGAATCGGATTCTCTTTTTATAATATCTTAATTTAGGCAGTTAAAGACGTGAGCCCAAAGAAAATGATTTGTTGTAATTGATTTCTTTCCCTTTCAACTAAAATAATGGTCTGAATAATTTTAATATTATCAAAATTAAATGGATTCGCTATTTCCAAATTCGAAACTCCGAAATTCCGAAACTTTCTAGTTTGAAACAACAAAATTCATAAGTCACGTAAATTTTAGTTGATTGATTATAAAATCCCGAAACGCTTAATATTTGATAATTAGCCCGAAACATTAATTGAGTCTAAATTGAATAGAGTTACCAGCCATAGAAAATTCTAAAGTCCAATCGGTCAGTTTCAGCCGCCAAGCCGCGACTCTCATATGAAAATTAGCAAACATCATTTTATTATTAAATTTTACATTTTGTGGATATTTTATTAATGACCCTCATACATACAAGTACTTTACAAATAATTTTGCTAAATTCTAGAGAATATAGATTATTCATGCGGTTCTTATCAGATAAGAATTTCAGAAAAATCCATGTATTTTCGGACAATTGATATTAGAAAAATTAAGTTGGTCCAATGAATAATTCAATGTTTATTTTCCGAAGTCTTAATTTACCAGATTAAGTTGGTGATATTTATTATGATCACAACGTGACACCATAATTTCATAAATCGTGCATAAATGGCTAAGCCCATCTTTTTTATTTTTAATATTTTTAATTGCGCCTCTATAAAAATGGGAAAGCGAATATTGCGTTCGGTTAATTACAAATATTCTCGTCTTTAGATATAAAAGTTAAAAATTTCATATAAAACAACAAACAAAATCGCTTTTCTAAAAAAAAAAAAAAAAATTTGTCTTTTTCTTTTTTGATAAACCAATGACATTTACTTCGAGTTCTAATAATGATACTTTCACGAGAAGTGTTAATAATTCGCGGGTTGCATTAAGTAATAAACCATTTGCTCTAACCAATGCAGAATCAATCATTTCTGATGATGATGATTCGCATCAATTGGACGAAATTGTTTCTTGGCAGAAAACTATACTAAATGGTTTTCAATCAAATAGGCAGCCATTAGCAAGACGAAAATCATCATATAAAAAAAAACTACCCTCTTCGGATCCTTCAGAGAAACAATTATTGGCTCATTATGTTGAAGAACAACAACCTGAACAACCTAATTATATGAAACATCCATCGATTGGACAATCATCTGACCTTTCTCTATTATGCAACCCTGGAACTTCTCAATGTAATATAGAATTTATTGATGATCTCGCATATTTTTAATGAGGAAATAAGTGTTCTAACATTTTACTAATTTATAATTGAAGCATCGTCACGACCTTCAACTTCTTTACGTAAACACCTTAAAAAGGCGAGTCTATTAAATACTATAAATAGAGTATTCACACGTCACGATAGACATTTACAGGATACTGGAAACTTTGGAGCTCTCCTTTTTTTTAGTCCATCTACTGTTCCATTTTTATGGGCAAAATTAGATTTCAAAGGACGTAAAGCAGTATGTAAAAATTTTAATTACATGATTTTCATCAATCAAGGTTAATATATTTTTTTTTCAATTTTAATTCAGCCACCTGTCTTATTAGATGCATTGAAGGTTTGGAAGAAAAAAAATTATAATTTTTTTTTTACGTTTATAATAAATAAAAGTTTCATTCATTACCAATTTATTGTAGCTTGCTATTACCGATTCGTACAATGATGATACTTATAATTGGCAAAGCGTTTTTAGAATAGAGTTGAAGTATGGTGATGTGAAATGGGTCATTAAAAGAATAGGATTCGATTTCGTTATGCTCTATCTTAATTTAAAGAAAAGAAATGATTTACCTCATATTCCAAGGTTACCGACTGGTATTATTGATTGGTTTAAAGCAATAATGGGAAGAAATCACCAATCGCGTCAAGCTAAGCATCAAGCAGCAGCTCTACAAAGAAGGAAGGACTTGGAAAATTATCTAATCGAATTAATAACTGTCTTGAAATTTAGTGTTGCTTATGATCTATACGAATTCTTTGAACTTAGTGCGATTTCAATTACAAGAGATATGGGATGGAAAGGAAAAGAATGTTACATGGATAATAAAGTTGAAAGATTTAGAACGCCTATATGTTCGTTTAAAAATTCAAATGAAAAATGGATTAAAGAATGGATTATAGTTCGCGATTCGTATCCTTTAAATTTCTCGTTAATTATTCGATTTTATATTTCTTGATATTATTGATATTGTGCTTAATTCTTCACTTGTTTGATAATCAATCTGCAGTTATATAGCTTTTTGTTCGGATATTAGTTCACCTGTGCCAGCAGATGTTTTTCTGATTGATAAATATTTTAAATGTGAAAAATTAGCTTTACATGGTTTAGATCGTGTAATGAAACGACACGGGCGGGTGATTATTGAAAATAGTTCACGTAGAATAGAAATCAAAGGTGATGCGCGTACTTTAAAAGAATTCTTTGAAAGTATTGAGAAAATTAAACGGGCCTCACCTTGGGTCATACAACATCGTTTTAATTCATATGCCCCTATAAGAGAGAATGTAAAAGTAAAGTGGTATGTTGATGGCAAAGATTATTTCTTTGCTGTGTCACAAGCTATTATGGCGGCAAAAGCAGAAATATATATCGAAGATTGGTGGTTATCACCGGAGTTGGTTAGAATTATGTATATATATATATATATTTTTTAAAAAAATAAATTAAATCTAATTTTACCTTGATCCGTTATCATTTAGTATCTTCGTCGACCTCCTTCGAAAAACGAAGAATATAGACTAGATCGTTTACTTAAGAAGAAGGCTGAGGAAGGTGTTATGATTTACATCATTGTATATAAGGAAGTTAAGCTAGCTTTATCTTTGGATTCATGGCACACTAAATCTTATCTCCAAAGTCTTCATCCTAATATAAGAGGTTTGTGAATTTTTGAAAATAAAATTCAATAAATCCGTTTTTAACGAAATTTTCTTTTAGTTCAAAGACATCCAGATCATGGCCCCGAAGGAACTGTGTTTTGGGCTGTAAGATTTGATTCGATTTTTGATTTTTTAGAAATTATACATATATCTTATTTTAATCGATATTTACTTTTTATTTATTACATTTTTTTTTTGATAGCATCATGAGGTTTGTTTGAGATAATCTGTTTATTAGTTGTTGAATTTTTAATAAAATCTTATTTTTATTTTCGTATTTAGAAAATGGTGGTGATTGATTGTAGATTAGCATTTATTGGAGGATTGGATTTATGTTTTGGACGTTATGATACCCATCAACATGAATTGATAGATTTTAATCGAGCAACCGATGATAATATATCGATATGGCCAGGACAAGATTATTCAAATCCGAGAGTAAAGGATTTTGTTAATGGTATATTAAAAAAAAAAAAATTATGTACACTTTCATCATCTCCTTGGATTAGATTTTTAGAAATACACCTTTAATAAATTTTAGTCGCCAATTATGATGCCGAAATAATTGATAAGTCTCGAGTCCCTCGTATGGCGTGGCATGATGTTTCAATCGGCACTGTTGGACATCCAGCGCGTGACATTGCCCGACATTTTGTACAAAGATGGAATTTTATAAAGGAAGAGAAGGCTTTTGGACGTGAAAAATTTCCTTTTCTAACGCCAAAAGCGGAATACGTTAGCACTCGGGATGAAAGCAAATTCTTCGGTACCTGTGATGTTCAACTCTTGCGAAGTAGTGATTTTTGGAGTAGCGGAATTAAACTAGAGGTTTGTAGGTTTTTTTTTTTTTTGCTAATTGAATATATTAGATATTAATTGGATTCAAACCAATTTTTTTATTTACAATGTAGAATTCGATTTATAACGCGTATTGTCATTTGATTCGAACATCCAAACACTTTATATATATCGAAAATCAATTTTTTAGTGAGTTACCTTTTTTAGAAATACAAAATCTCGTATTACATTTTATAACTCTTCCTTTCTTCGTTTGATTAGTCACTTCGACAGGACCGGATCCTAGTCATCCTATTAAAAATAGGATCGGCGAGGTATTTCGATAAAGCAAAATGGAGTTAAATTCTTCAAAATCTTATTTATTAATCACATTTATTTAACAGTGTATTGTAGAGCGAATAAAAAAAGCGCACAAAAATAAAGAAAAATTTCGTATCATAGTCGTGATGCCTTTATTGCCAGCGTTTGAGGCCGATTTGAACTCGAAGGATGCCGGAACAATTCGGTAAATGATAATTAGATAATTTAACTAACTTATTCAAATTCAAATTATTAAGGATTATTATTATTATATTTAGTTTGGTAATGCATTGGCAATATACCTCAATATGTCGTGGTGGAAGATCTATATTGGAGAAACTTTCCGAGGCTGGAATTAATCCGGAAAATTATATTTCATTTTTTGCATTACGTGGTCATGACAAAATTCATGATATAGATGGCCATCATTCTTCAACCGACTCCGATGATCAATTTTTAGATGAAAACTCGCAACACATCGCAAACGAAAGGATAGGTGGTGAACCGGCTTTACCTGATGGTATTAAACAAAAGGATTCCAAGCAATTGCATGTTACTGAGGAAGTTTACATTCATAGTAAATTAATGATTGTGGATGATAGATTTGTTTTATGTGGATCTGGTAAATTGCAATGATATCAAACGCACTTTTATTTATTTTTAAATTATTCATCTATTTTTTATTTTATTTTTTTTTATTTTTCATTTTTTTTTGTAGCGAATATCAATGATAGGTCACAACTTGGAAATCGAGATTCAGAAATCGCGATCGTCATCGAGGATAAGAAAACCGTTGACACGTTTATGGACGGTAAAAAGGTATGTTTTAAAGCATTGAAAATTCAATTAAAACCCATTTAAAAACCTTCAAATCCCTTTTTTTTTTCATCCTTTGCTTATTTAGTATAAGGCAAGTAAGTTTGCTTATACACTAAGAAAAAATATATTTAAGGAACATCTTGGTTTACTTGAACCACAAGATCATAGTACCATAACGAAGAGTTGTTTACCACCTTTAAATCACGAAGATTTATTTATATTTTCACATGAGAAAGAGCAAACGGTTACTTCTTTACTAGATGAGCAAATTTCATCTCAAAAAAATAAGTCTAAAGAACATCCCACAAGAGAAAATTTAATCATGGATCCATTATCAGATGAATTTTATGATTACTGGTCAAAAACTGCGCAAGATAATACTGAAATCTACAGATCTGTTTTTAAAAGTGTACCGGATGATAATAGTAAGTAAATACGAAATTAAGTTATATAAAAAGAAGGAATGTGAATCATTAATTAATTTATTTCCACCGATTTCGTTTAGTCACTGATTGGGAACAATATAAAAAGTTTGTATCGAATCCTACGACAATGCCTATCGATGCAAATTCTCAAGGTTACGCAGAAGTTGAAAGGAAATTAAGCAATGTAAAAGGACATTTAGTACAATTTCCAACAGAATTCTTGAACCGTGAAAATTTAATGGGCAGTGTAACATATTCCGTTACACTTGCTGAAATATTTACGTAGAAAATAAGTTGCGTTGTATTATTTTTTAAAAAAATTGAGCATTTTTTTATTTAATAATTAAATTCATTCAAAATTAAATTATTTCAACGCGTAATTTGTCTTTAATTTTTCCTGATAAATAAATACATTATTATATCACTCTTAAACCATAATTACATATTCTTCTCGTTTCTTGATCCGACTTTTTTTACAATTATTGCTGAACGATTGATGTTTTCATCTTGACAATTGTTATTCGTAACATTAATGTACTGCTCAATTAAAATTATTAATAGCTTTGAAACAAGTTCAAAAGATTATTTGGCAATAAACTTTTTTATTGAGATTCGCCTCCACATATGAACATTGAAAGAGGGCTAAATTCGAATGTATTTCAATAAACATTAACTAATTTTTATTGTGTAGCGAATTAAACGGTACAATTAAACATGTGCTATTTACCAGAAACCTTGTTTGGCCACAATTACACATTAACGTTTTATGTTCATATTATGTTCTTATTTTGCAAGTCGGGAGGTTTTAAAATTCTCGTAAGCCACGCGAATTTCATGAGCGCCCCATTTTAAATCAACTTATTTTTTTTTTTTTTTAAAAAAAAAGAAATTTATTTAAAAAATTAAAATGAAATTGTTTTTAGAAATCATCACAAAAGGTATCATTGTATCCATTATGAAAACAATATTGGATAAGGTTAAATTAGAACAAAAGGAGGAAAAATTTGTTAATCATTGTGCTTTATTAGGATTCTTTGGATAGAACTTAAACAAAGGAGTAAATGATGATTTTAAACTCCCCCTTCCTGAAAAGCAATTTGTTCCAAACAGAAAATAGCACACCGTTTCGTATAGACGCAATTGGGTTCAGATCAATTTCATGATAAAGTAATGCACTTTGTTTGATTAAGATGATAGGTCTCAAACGAGTAAAATTGAAACGTGCCATTATATCACAAAACTGCACTAATTATTTTGCGCAACCATAATGATCTTGGTGATATCATCGAAATGTCATCACTTCAAAAATAAAAATAAAGGTGATGTTTCGTACCTCACATGCGATATTTTGTGTTTAAAGTTCTGGATCTAACTACAATAAAATTAGTCAAAAAAATA
Organism: Funneliformis mosseae; assembly: GCA_910592005.1. Lineage (NCBI taxonomy): Eukaryota > Fungi > Glomeromycota > Glomeromycetes > Glomerales > Glomeraceae > Funneliformis > Funneliformis mosseae. The sequence continues at coordinate 14,954 of CAJVPP010000968.1, read as the reverse complement.
AAGAATTAGACGCTTTTTTTTTATTTTTTTTTCGTTCACAATCCAAAGTTGAATTATCTTTTTTTTTTTTTTTAATTTGAACCTCAAACATACGGAAGTTGAAAATCTTCCTTCTTAAACATTTTAAGGACTTCGGCAAAGGAATTTTGCGAAATTTGATTCTTATTGTAACAAAGTAACATATAAAAATTTATACTGTATATGTGATGTGTATATTTTTTTTTTTCATTTTCCATTTTAAAAAAAAAAGTTTTTGCGATTTTCAGATCGACGTAAAAAAAAAAAAAAAAGATCTAAATTTATTATTTATTCAGGTTAATTGTAATTTCATGTGTTAAGATTCATTGGGTGACAATGCATGCAACAAAAAAGATGTTGATGGAATCCAAGGTAACACAAATTTAAATTTAACAATAGAAAACAACAATAACTAATATATCTTAACCAATCATTAAGGAATGAAATAAATGGAATACTTGATTAAAATCTTGTAATTTCAAGGTAAAAATATCTATCCACAAGAAAAAATAAAAATAAAAAAAATCATTAACAAATGTAAACAAACAAATATCCGAAACCGCCAATCGGTCATCTAAATTCCTTAACAAATATATCCATTTTAACTATTAAGAAAAATAATAATGAATATTTAAAGGAAAAATAAAACCTATGATGTTATTAAAAAAAAAAACTTACTTAATCAACTTTAACTTTATTAATATCTTTTAAGGTAACAAAACAATGGTTTTGTCATACAAATTAGTCTTTCCCCCTTTTTTTTTTAAAGAGCGAGAATCCAAAAAAATTATTTGGTCACTTCATTTTAATCACCATATGCGTACATATTATAATCCAGAGGGCTTAGCCATCGGTCCTTTCCATTAAGTAGTTGAAGTAATCATTATATGTGATTATTGGTCAATTGCTGATATCAGAGATATATAAGGCATATTGAATAAAAAAAAAAATAAGACCTTGCAAATCGTGTGATAATGATGGACCAAATAAAACAGAATGATTTTATTTATTACACAAAAGCCATGTTCTATGAATGAGAGGTAACCCTAATGAATATTGTAATGAATATTGGAATTAACAAATTGGCGCCAAAAATGTTTAATAAAACTTGTCACTTCCAATGTGAAGTGTAAATTAGTCTTTATAAAGAACATAATAGGAAGGGTTCTCCTAGAATTTGTAGATGGAACGTACATTCAACATGCATGATATCATTCACTTGTTTCCTTTTCATTACAATAGCGTCAGAGGACGAAAATGAAAATCGCTTTGTATTCGAAGCGAAAATTCATTCAAACCTTTATTGTGTGCCTTATTTTTTTCTAGGGTTCATTATTAACAAATATGGATGTATTAAAAATAGCTGTGTTCGCACGTGCTGCGGGCATTTACTATTGTTTGTCAGCCTAAAATAAAAACGTCATTTCACAGGAATTCAGCTAGCATTGTGAAAATTCTGAAATCACATTTCAATAGATACCTTTTTTCTCTCAGTAAACATTTCCGTATCGGGATAATTTCATTAAGAGTTAAAGAGTTTCCTTGACACTTTATGATAAGAAAATGGTTGATTAGCCTAATGCATTAACAATCCTGACCTTAATCTTGAATCTATGTCTCCCGATTGGTTCGTTAATTTACAACATATATTGAAGATCATTTTTCATGTATAAATACCCCCACAATTATAATTTTTTTTTTTCCATTGAATCTTAATTTTTTTTTTTTTTTTTTTTTTTTTTTTTTTGATCTATCAATCAATTCATTTAATTATTTTCCAGAGATAAAATAAAATTTTTTTTCAAATTTATTAATATCAGTCATCACATCATCAGGACATACATATTTTCTTGTTAAAAATTTCCTTTCTTGGTTTTTTTTACTTGAAATCTTTATTTTACGATTTTACCTTTTCGTGTCAAACCATGAATTATGATTATCATCCCGTATCAATATTTGATGAAGATGAAACGACACTCAAGGTAGAAGAAGGATCAAGGTAAATAAAAAAATAATGTTTCCTTAAACATCACATCAAATTCACTCATATCACATGTGCTTATCACTGATTCACCCTTTTTAAATATCAAATTAAGTACGACTATAAAACCGATTCCGTTAGAAGCAACAGAACAAGAATACATAAAAAACAAATCCCAATCTTCATTCAATCGACTATTTTTACGTCGTTTCCATCGCATATTACGTATACTTTTCTCTCCTTCAAATCCAAATGGAAATGTGATGATGATATGGTCTTCATTAATATGCCTCAGTTTATTAAATGAAATTTTGGTGTATTTTGCTGGTACGGTGCCAAGCAGATTTTATACCGTATTGATAGGCAAAGATTTTAATAATTTTAAGCCACTCATGATTTATTCGATTGCGATCATTCTTAGTGCTGGATTCGTAAGTATTTAAAATAATTTTTTTTTTTTTTTGGTTTATCTCACGCGTTCAATTAATTTTATCTCTCTTGTTATTTTGAAGTGTAAAAGCGTCGTTAAATTCATTGGAGGATTATTTGCCTTATCAACAAGGAATATATTGACGAAAACTTTACAAAGTAAATACGTGAATAAAAGTTCCTTCTATCGTTTATTAACCTCCAGAACTGACATCGATAATCCGTAAGCAAAATTTTTGCTCGTGCTGTTTCTTGTTGTCCCTCAACTTAATTCATCTCTTATTGATGTCATCCGATTTTCTTTCCCATAGTGATCAACGAATTACACAAGATGTTGATAAATTCTCAGAGACCTTTCGAGAGATATGTCAAGAGACAATCATCACACCATTTCTCATCATTTATTACACTTACAAGACAAGTAGTTTGACTGGTTATTTGGGTCCTGTTTTAATTTATTCATATTTCATCTTAGGGATTATTGCAAGTAGATTCCTTATAAATCCTTTGGTAAATTTGGTGTATGTAAAAGAATTTCATGAAGGGAATTTTAGATTCCTTCATGTGAGAATACGACAATTCGCTGAATCAATCGCATTCAGTTTGGGTGAAAAGTCTGAACTTTATCGTCTAGACTCTTTCTTTAAGAACATCTTGAAATATCAACGAAAAATTATTGATCGTGAACTATATTTGGACGTTCTCACCGAATCATTCTCATACTTTGGGTCAATTTTCAGTTATCTCATTATTGCAATTCCTGTTTTCACTGGAGAGTATGATGGGATCGAGAAAGATAAATTAGGTGGGATCATTAGTATGAATTCTTTTCTTTCCCTGTACCTGATTTACCGATTTACGGTAATTGTAAAACAAAGCACGAATGTATCGGATTTGGCAGGTTACACTGCACGTATTGGGCAATTATTGGAGGCAATCGAAGATATTAGCAATAATTCTGATGACGTTGACCCCGATTATCCCTTCGAATATCGTCCTGGGTAACTATATTTTTTTTTTCCATTTCAAAAATAATATATATTATGAAATGCGTGTTAACTTGGCATCATTTTTTTTTAGTACTGAACTTTCGATAGAATTTAGTCAAGTTTCGTTCGCATCCCCCACGGGAACTCCATTATTGTCAGATTTTAAATTCACAATCGAGCAAGAAAAGAATGTTATAATAATGGGACCAAATGGAAGTGGAAAAACTTCATTATTGAGAGTCATGTGCAGGTTATGGCCAACAACAAAAGGTCAAATTGAACATCAAAAGCAGATCAACCACAAATATTTAATATACTTACCACAAACACCTTATTTGGTATTTGGATCATTACGTGATCAATTGACTTATCCCGTTTTAAACGACGAGAAAAATAAACTAAGTAATTATGATTCCTTTATTTTATTTATTTATTTATTTTTAAAAAAAATGTTCTTATAAATATATATTTATTTGTTTGTTTAGTAAATGATGATGAAGTAAGAATGTTACTGTCTTTGGTTAATTTAACGCACATTGAACAAATAGTGGAGTCATTTGATTCAAAATATGGAATTGATTGGAATAAAATGTTGAGTCCTGGCGAACAACAAAAGCTTGCGTTTGCTAGATTATTTTTCTGGGAACCAACTTTTGCCGCACTTGACGAGGCAACAAGTTCATTGGATTCAGAGACCGAGAAACTATTCTTTGATAAATGCAAAGCATTGGGCATAACTACAATTACCGTTTCTCACAATAAGGATTTATTACAGTATCATGATAAAGTATTATTATTAGATGGTAAAGGTGGTTATTTAACCAGCGATATAGATATTAATGGTACCGAGAATATTGTAAGATGGATTGATTCAACTTTAAGACCTTTATCTTGATAAAGTGAACAAATTTAAAAACATTGAACAATTTCTTCTTTTTTTTTTTAAAAAAAAAAAGTTTCTTTTTTTAGAGATTTATCACTTGCATATGTATAGGGTGTATTAAGGATTCTGCTTTTGATGAACATTTGATTTCTTTTTTTTTTTTTTTTTTTTTTCCCCCATGTAGAATAAACAACAAATTTCAAATTTCATTTCATTTAATTTTTTTTTTTTTTTTTTTTCCCCTCAAGAATGCAATTTTGTACTATTAGTACAAGCGTAGTAAATAACAATAAAAATAAAAAAAAAATTTTTTTATAATTAAAATTCACGTTAAATCTTTGTGCCAAATTTTTAAAATCAAATACCTGATCAGATACCTGAAAACTCAGATAAGTTTAAAGATAAACTTAATTACATACGCGCTTGTGCAATCTCACATACTTATTCTCTTTTTTGTTAGAAAATTTTAATTGAAAGGAGAGAAATGAAGGGGGAATCAGAAAAATTATCCCCTTTTTATATTCGACAGGTGTTCCACAAGGCTACTCTAAAAAAAGTAATTGTATGTTTTCTAACTAGTCGCCGCGGTTTATATTAAGATTTTAAAATAAGTACTGTAACATTCATTTTGATGGGGGGGCCGCAATCATTAGGACCAATGTGGCGATAAATAGCAACCAATGTTACCAACGCTTGAACATTAAAAATTTACAAACGGCTTATAATGGTTTCATAAATGGTGTCCCGAAACGACAATTATTTTGATTTCTAAGCTACGTATCTTTTTAAGTAGCATGAGCTATTCGGCCAAAAGTACCAAAGGCATGCATGGTGGAAATATTTAAGCGATTGATCTTTGCAATCTTTTTTTTTTTTTTTAAAAAAAAAAAATAATAATAATAATTTATCGGTCTTTCAATTTCGTTGTTCTCCACTATAAAGATCCTTAAGATTTTTTTTACATTAGCTGATCACTTGTTTTTCAATAAAATTATTAATTTAAACTAGCCTGTGACATTGCAAGGTACAAAATTTCCAAGGTTGGCAACCTCCCATCCTAATCTCCGATACCAGATCATGGTAACTATTCAAATTAGAAACAATAATCCAAAGTAAAACAAGGTTCAATTTACAAATGCAGCAAAAAATAAAAAGAGAGGGCACATAAACATTACTAAAGGTTTTTTAATATGGTGTATTCATTTAATGCTTTAAAAATAAATGAATACCGCTTGATACACGAATTTGTACTTTGTACTGATACATGTCTGACACCTATTTTTTGTCGTTAATTAATTAGTAACGAAGTGCCGAATGTCTTGCGTGGAATAAGAAGAAAATAAAAAAATTTGATAATCATGGGTATTTTAATTATTGTAGTATGATGATTAATTCTGTTCATGTGAAATGTTCTTCCTCTTTACCACAAAATTTCTTCATTTGATTAAATCTTTTATCGATGTGATTAAAATCGCGTTTCTCCGATCTATTAATTTTTAATAATGTAAGCTTTAATTATTTAAGTTGATCAAATTTTTTTCATGTAATATTTTTGGAAACATTTTAAAATACAGCCAATGCCGTGTTGGCATTTGGCCGGAGGTTGACCGTTTGGCCGTTCGGTCATGAAAAAAAAAAATCTTTTGGCCACGGCCAAATGTCAACACGGTTCGTAAAGTACAACAAATCAACGTTAATAATCCAAACGATCACGGTACGTTGCTTGAAAGTAGGAATAAAACGAACGAATTGATTTTAAAAATATACGAGCTATTATAATGCTTATGCAATTATTGATCAAGAAATTTGCCGACTTTAATTGCATGATAAATCAAACATCAATCGCAAAAAGAAGAGAAGTAAAAGCAATCATAATTGAATTTCGAAATGTATTGTCATTATCTGTAATGTATATACATAGATCTTACGTAATAAATATCAATAATTATTAACGTATTTGTTATTATCGGATTAATTGCTTTGAATCACTAATTTCATTGCCGCTTATTAGAGTCCTACATGGGTCTCTAACATGGTGATATGTGTGGTATAAACATTTATTATTTTTTTAAAAAAAAAAGAGTATCAGCAATTAAATTATCAATTAAGTTCGCACGTACAACCTCTTAGTAATATTGCATAGGATTGGACGGCATTTACCCAAGAGAGTTCTCCCAGTGCCTATCACAAACCAAGACCATTTGCAATCTTGAGTATCCTTGATTACAACACTGAAATATTAATAGTATCGATGCCAAAAAAAATTGGAATAATTTGTTCTCGATGTTATACATTTTAGATTTTAACATTCTAAGGAGGATCGGTCCGAGTTCTATTGACTGCGAATTAATTTAATGACAGCACAAATTTTAATTTTAACATGCATCGGGTATATCTTTAAATTGTGTCAGGAATAGATAGACGCAAATTAATTCAATTCGGACTTTTTTATTTTCTTTTGTTTGATTAATTATGTTGAATTGGAAATTACTGTTTTAAATTTTTACTTGGTAATTTACAATCGTAACATCGGCTAAGTAATGCTTATCAATTTATCAATGTAGAGTCTATTCAAACGGTATATTATTACAAACAATAAGAGAAAAGAGTCAATTTGAAAAGGCCTATAAAAAAGATTCAAAATCGTAAACCTTAAACTAATCCCTCCTTTCTTTCTTTTCTTCTGCACATAAAGCAACTAAGAAACTTGGAATCTCGTCATACACCTTGCGTTGCTGGCTAAAGCAAGGAAAAATATATCATCCAAGTTACATTGCTCATCAACATCATTCGAATAGCTTATCGTTATTAAAACAAACATTCTCGTATATCTTGATTCATTGATACGTTGCCACTCTTTTTGAAAGTCGTGCTCGAAATTCATACAACTCATCTTTAATTATTAACAATAATCGATTTACTTTTAATGAATTGACTTAAAATCGAGCTCAAATCAAAAAAATAAAAATAATTAAGATATTTAAGTTTGTTTAAGAATTTTATCTCTATAAATATCGAAAAAAAAAATCTGGTACTTATCTACCATTCTTCCAGAGTTGACTTCCCAAAATGCCGATAACACCACCACGCCACCACCAAGAAAGGGTTCCTCAACGTTCGGATCTCTAGTGTCAAGCAAAAAGAAGATCTTGCACAGCAGAAACAACTCCTCAGCTCCAAATTTCCAACCTAAGAACTCATCAGTGATATCGGGTCAGGAATCAACTTCAAACACAAATGAATGCAAACCATACTGGAACAATCATGCAAAGTTCTTGTCAGAGAGATTGTGGTTACCCACTATGATCGATTATGCAAGTTCGCCTACGAACTCCTCAAATACATGTTCTTGCTCAACTCTACAAAACTCATGGTTCTCTTCGACGATTCAACAATCGACTAACATGCTATCCGAAGATATTCTTGCTATCAACACTGTCTTCATCTGCAGATTGCAAGGAAGAAGAGCAGCCAAGCACAGAAGGGAAAGAAAAGAAAAGAAAAGAAGTATTAACAGTGAGAAAAAACAAAGAAAAAAAAAAAAGGACGAAAACGTGAACAATTCATTGAATGAAATTGTATCCGAATCTTGTACAGAAACGCATGATGAAGCGACTGACGAGATTGAATTATAACACGATCATTGACTATCTGCAGAGTAGACGGTTTTTTGATTGTGCATGTAGTTAAAAATGGGGATGATGAAGGTTGAGCTCATTAACCATACACCCAACAATCTGATTTCTATTTAACACTTTTTTAGTAACGTTGGCGTATATTTTGTGATTTTGCGCATTATCTTGGTGGCACAAAATGAAACCTGACTTTTAAAACAATAAAATGGTGAATTAAAAAAGTAGCTAATCATTTCCGTATTTTATTTTATTTTTTTTTTGTCGGGGTTTCGGATCAACCATACAACACACAATGAATAAACGCCAAACATAAATTTCTTTTTTTGTGTATATAAATGCTCAATAAATTTTCTTAAAAAAAAAATTCTCCTGAAACGAAAAGAAAAAAAAAAATTTTTTTTTTCAATATTAAATAAACAAATAAATAAAAGCAATGGGTGAAGAAAAAAAGTCCATAAAGGAATATCTTGGAGAAAAATTAGATGATATTTTGGATACCTCGGAACCTATAATAAATACTGCGGGAAAATTGGCTTCCGCTACATTGTCAACCATCGAAACGTCGGTTCCCGTAATAGTTCCAATTACAAAATTTTTCCCCTTGATTTCTGAAATTGGGAATGTTCTCAACGAAATCGTTGAAATTGTACAAGCAGCCGAACACAATAAACGAATTTGTGATGTATTGTTACAGAAGGTTTACGCAGCAGAATTAGCCGTACATGACCTAAAGGTTCGAAGAAATGTTCATCAAGGATGTTTTAATACAAAAAATTATTTAGGTTTACAAAGTTTATGTAATGTCATATCACAAATTAAAAAATTTACCGGAGAGGTTTCTCAAATGAAAACTATGATGAAATATCTTAAAGGGAAATCGATTGAGAAAACCTTCAAGGAATTATGTAGGGAATTTGATAGTTGTGTGAGTTTATTAAGTTTTACTATCGCTGTTAAAGATAGAATAGATGAAGCTGAACAATTAAGAGCCGATCAAGAAGAGTTAAATAAGGTATGTTTAAAAATAATTTACGTACGTACTTTGTCTTATCATTTAACGTTATATTCTCACATTTGGTAATCATATAGTATATAGAAGAGATGGGAATCGAAGTCAAAGAGATTGGAGCTGATGTCAAGCAAGTTAAAACCGATGTCAAAGAAATTGGAAATGATGTCAAGGAGCTAGCAACCGAAATAACCGAAATCAAACAAATTACAAAAAATTATCCCGATATGGTTTTAAAAATCACCGCAATGCATACTACTATGGAAAAGTTATCCAAACATTCCGAACCTCAATCAAAAATCGATAATCTTTTCCAGGTCCATAACCTAAACTTTGAAGATTATGTCCAAGGTGATGAGAAGCGTGATGGTGGTCAAGTGACCAAGTGGACGAAAAAATATCAAGAATTTGCATTCAAGGTTATCGGTGAGGGTGAGAATGATGTACAGAATCAGGTTACAATTCTTAAAGAATTTCAGGATTGGCAAAACATCATAAAATTTTATGGACTGACTAATGACGGAAGCACAACGTATTTGGTAACGGAATGGGCCGAATTTGGGAACTTACGTGAATTTTATACAAGTTGTAGAGATCGATTTGAAGTACTAAAATTAAAGTTCTCACTTGATATTGCTCGTGGATTAAATTTTTTAAGAACCGTAGAAGTAAATATAATTATTATTTATTTAATTGTTTGTTTACCTAAACCTTTATTTTAAAAATGAATTATTGAATTGTTTAGATTGTGCATCGTGATGTTAGAGCGGAAAATATCTTTATTACGATTAATGAAGTGGCAAAACTTGGAAATTTCAAATCAAGTCGTCCTTTGACCGGCCCTACCAAAAAGCAAAATCAAAATTTAGAACGTGTTCGTTATTGTGCTCCTGAATTATTGGAAAGGGCTCAAAATTTCAAGTATAATCATAAATGTGAAGTTTATAGCTTTGGAATCTTGCTTTGGGAAATCTCTGAAGCGAGAATTCCGTACGCAAATCATGATATTATGACTATAACCAACCTAATACTAAAAAAGAAATATCGAGAACCTTTTTCTGAAATTAATGGAATGTCCGAAAAATTCAAAGAATTAGTAACTAAAGGTACGTTAACCAAAAGTTATATTTATAAAAATTTTCTTAACTTCCTTGTGAAAAAATTTTATTAATATTTCTTTTTCTCCGCTTTTAGCTGTTAGTCCCGACCCAGATTTCAGGCCCAAACTTTCTAAAATGGTTAATATCCTTGGGGAATGCAACAAAGAGTACGTCAGATTATCACACAAGTTTTCACCATCGTCTTCTAACGATTCACAAAGTCAACCGAAAATTCCGACTCCAAAACGAACATTTAGCATTGATAATGATTATGAATTTGCCATTAAAGATGAAGATTTACAAGATTTCGAGTCATTCAATTACATGACACTTGCTGAAGCCGAAAGACAACATAAATTGATTGATAAAACTGGCAAGCTCGTTGGAGATTTAAAGAGCGCGTACAAATGTTTCGAAGCGTATGCAAAGCTCAATCAAGTCAAAGCTAAATATTATAAAGCATATTATATTTCAAAAGGTTATGATGATTTAGACCTTAATCCTAAGGATAAAGAGAGAATGATTGCAGAATTATTTAAAGAAGTTGCTGATGATGAAGCGAATGAATTCCCAGAGGCGAAATTAAGATATGGCGATTGCCTATATCATGGCAAAGGTGTTGAACAGAATTTTATGGAAGCTCTTAAATATTTTGAAAGTGCTGCTGAAGATGGTCTTAGAGTAGCAATGTATAATGTTGGAAATCTATATTATAAAGGTTGTAATTGTAAGAAAGATGAAGCTAAAGCTATTTCATATATGAAATTAGCCGCCTATAACGAATACAATCCTGCAATCACATTCTGCAAGGATCATAATATCAAACTATAATTTTATTCTTTTTTATTTTACTTTGATATTCGTATGCTTTTTTTTTCACATGTATTATATTTATTTCTCCAATAAATTTGAAATATCTTTCGAAAAGGTTTTTCAGAATTATATAAACGACATCGGTCAAAAGTATTGGACACTTTAAAATTATCGCAATTTTTAAATTTAATAAGTAATTTTACACTAGGTAACGGGAACTGTTGGAGCGTCCGAAGCGTCTCACAATTCACAAATGTATTACAACGCGTAAAATGTACAAAATGCACAACTTCAATATGTTACACCTGATCCAGTTTTTGATTGGTCATATCACATGCAACGCTTTGTTCAATATATCTTGAACGAATTCATTACATCATCAAAAGTAATGATCGAAAAAATTATGCCAATTTAAGTAACGATAATCACGTGGTCTAATACTTTTTGTTCACCTGTCGCCTCTTTGCCTAAAGATAAAGCGCCCGGCCCTCTAAATTCGCCGGAATGGGTTAAGTAAATCGATTAGATAATTATCAATGGTGGTGCGCGTATCTAGATTAAGTTATGAAGAGTAAATCATTACTTTTTATTAACTCGAAATTGAACCTCATGATTCGCGTTTTGTTGCAATTCATGGATACAAATTTTTTATTGGGATATTATTCCTTTGAAAAATTTATTTCAACATTTATCCTATGAAATAATTAAAAAATTGATTTTGGAATTACAAATGCTTTAATAACCTAATAATTGAAAAGATGTTCTTTATAATTCTAGTTTATGTACAACACAAGATGATGAATGGAATATACCTACTTTTCTTTAATTTGATAAAGTCGTGGCGCAGTGGTCTTTTTTTTTTTTTGATTATCTTTTTTTTAAAAAAAACAGCACACAAATAATGCTATCAGAAATAAAAGGTAACATGGTACAATGTATCAAATATATAACAGATAGGGTGGATTTCCGCTTCCATAATTCCCTTTAAAAAAAAAAAAAATAAAATAAAAATAAAAATAAAGATAAAATATTAAAATTAAAATTAAAATAAAAAAAGTTCAAATTTAAATGAAAGATTTTGCAAAGAAATTAGATGACGTTGCAAATATTGTTGAACCTATAGCTAGCACAACGGGAAAATTCACTGCGGCAATCGGAGAAGCAGCTATAGCAACAGTCCCATTCGCAAAATTTGTTCCTTTAATTTCCGAAATTGGAAATGTGCTTAACGAAATCGTTGAAATCGTACAAGCTGCCGAGCACAATAAACGAACTTGCAAAGCATTATTACAACGAGTTCGCGCGGCAGGATTGGCTGTATTTGATCTTAAAATTCGAAGAGATGAGAATAAAGAATTCTTCGTAAATAGGAACTATTTGTATTTACAAAATTTGGTTAACGTTATAGTAAATATTGAAAAATTCGTAAAAGAAATTTCTCAAATGAATACTTTGATGAAATATCTCAAGGCAAAAAGTGTTGAGAAAACTTTTAGTGAATTATGTAGAGAATTTGATAGTTGGATAAATTTATTGAGTTTTACCATATTGATTAAAGAAAAAATTCGCGTTGAGGACGAAGCTCAACAATTAAAATCTGACCAAGAAGATTTATATAAAGTAAGATTCATTACTTACTATGCAAAATTCGATTTAACGTTTCATTAATTATCGTATTTAATAATTGTAGTATCTGACCGAAATGGGAGTTAACGTCAAAGAAATTGGAACTGATGTCAAAGAATTTAAAGGAGAGTTTTCTTCAATGGTTTTAAAAATTAATACAATGAATAATAAGATGGAAAAAATCCTGGACGAACAAAATAAAAGTGCAGTACGAAATGAAACCAATGTTGAATATTATCAAAATAAAATTGATAAAATTTTCACGGAAAGTAATAAATTAGATTTCACAGATTATAAAGAAACCAATGAACAGCGTAATGATGGTCGTATTACTCGATACCTTGATATTAAAAACGAGGCTCGAGAATTTGCATTTAAGAACATTTCTGATGTAGAAAATAAAAATAGCATACGGAATCAAGTTACAATCTTTAAAGAATTTCAAGATTGGCAGAACATCATAAAATTTTATGGACTTGCCTATGATGAAAACAAATCATATTTGGTAATGGAATGGGCCGAATTTGGAAATTTACGCGAATTTTATACGACACATGAAAGACGATTCGATGAAACGTTAAAATTACGTATATCTCTTGATATTGCTCGTGGATTAAATTTTCTAAGATCTGTACAGGTAAACATAAGCAAAAAATTTTAATTAATTATATCATAGCTTAATTTGTTCAATTCATTTTTTAAAGAAATTTCACATTTTTTTAGATTGTACATCGTGACATTAGATCAAGGAATATTTTAATTACGGTTAATGATACAGCAAAACTTGCAAATTTTAAATTAAGTCGCCACACGAGCGGGCCCACGACAAACCAAAAGCACAATTTAGAACGTGTACGTTATTGTGCTCCTGAATTGTTGGATAGGGCCCCGAATTTTAAATATGATCATAAATGTGAGGTTTATAGCTTTGGAATCTTACTTTGGGAAATCGCTGAGATGAAACTTCCGTATCAAGATCATGAAGATATTTTGACTATAACCGAACTTGTACTTAAAAAGAAATATCGAGAGCCTTTTTCTGAAAATAACAAAATGCCTATCGAATTCCAAAAATTAACAAGTGATGGTATGCGTTGATCTTAAACTTTTGTCTCGCAAAAAAAATTATAACTTATTCCCTTGTCTGTTTTTTTTTTAGCTGTTAATCAAGATCCAGAATTTAGGCCAAAAATTACAGATATGTTCAAAGAACTTCGAAACATTCTCAAAGAATTCATCAAAGCTTCACCATCCCCTATAAATTCACAAAAGCAAATTTACGTGCCACCGAAACTAAAAAAACCGCCAATTCCAACCCCGCAACGACAATTCAGTATGGACCAAGATGAATTTGTCATTAAATATGAAGATTTACCAGATTCCGAGTCATTCAATTACATGACACTTGCTGAAGCAGAATTGCAGCATCGATTGGTTGATAGAAGTGGTAATATCGTTGGAGATTTAACTAATGCGTACAAATGTTTCGAAGCGTATGCAAAATTCAATCAAGTCAAAGCTAAATATTATAAAGCATATTATATTTCAAAAGGATATGCTGATTCGGGTAATATTAAGGACAAAGAAAAGGTTATTGCGGAATTATTTAAAGAAGTTGCTGATGATGAAGCAAATGAATTTCCTGAGGCGAAATTAAGATATGGGGATTGCTTACATAATGGTAAAGGAGTTAACCAGAATTTGGAGGAAGCCCTCAAATATTTTGAGAAAGCGGCCGAAAATGGCCTTAAGTGGCAATGTATAATGCTGGAAATCTACATTTTAAAGGTTGTGGTGGAGCTAAGAGAGATGAACAAAAGGCTATATATTATATGAAATTAGCTGCGTATAATGAATATATTCCCGCAATCAAGTTTTGTAAAGAACATCATATCGATATTGAATGATTGATATTTTATTTTCATAAGTCACGGGACACTCGGCAAAATTTGTTGCCGGAACCGTTGGAGTGTCCGAAGCATTATATTAATCACATAAAAAAAATGCTTTTATCAAAGAAAATTTATATCACAAAAAAATTATTATTTTACTTAATTAAATGTGTATTTTTAAACAATATTATTTTTTTTACTTTATTAAAAAATTTATTAAATCAAGTTTTTGATTAAAATGTAATTTTTTGATTAATTATATATTTTTTTTTCACTGATTTAAATAAATATAAAAACGCGAAATGTTTATGCGACTCATACTTTAACACTTCGATACACGTTATGTAACACAAAATCGACAACACGTGCTCAAAATCTGATTAATCAATATTAATCAATCAACATGCAAGACAGAACAACATTCCATTTGAAATGCTTAAAGTAAAATGTTTTCTGCTCAGTGTATAAAATTTAGACCAAAAGTCATATGCACAAGTTATACTAAAATAGAAAATTAATGCATGTATTACATAGTATTTCCATTTTTATAAATAATTTATCCATTTTTATATATAATTT
>CAJVPP010000967.1:0-24065 GCA_910592005.1 Funneliformis mosseae | reverse complement strand
TAGATCAAGGGAACATTATCATCGAAAAAAAATTGTAAAAATCCAGAATATATCTCAGCAAACTGTTCTAGAAATTCCATCCTAGTTTCCGTCCTAGTTGTCAAATTTTCTAGGGATGAAATATAGCTAGATGGTAATTTTAAGACGAATGAAAGGAAAAGAAATAATCTGTCCTAGTTGTTCTGGTTGTTTTAGTAAATTTTGGACTTCTTTTCTTTTTTTTTTACCTATAGATATACTGGTATATAGTATATATATAGCATACATATATTATACATATACCATAGGATGGATTACGATTTTTTTTTAAAAATTTTTATTTTTACTAAAACAACTAGGACAAGTATAAAAAGAATAAGTTAAAACAAAGAAAGAAGCTTTTCTCCCATATCAGAATCTGTCCTAGTTTTCATCCTAGTTTTCAAAATAATTAGAACAACTAGGACAGATCATGTCTGTACGAAAAAGAGTATAAAAGATTAGAATAAATATAGAAATATAAGAGATACCCAATGAGAGCTGAATTTATTTGCCAATATCTTTCTAACGAAGAGAATATATGCGAACGAGTTTGTAATTGACAAGAAGGATGCAAAATTTATTAGAAAAGGCGTCAGCAAAACCCTTGTAAATAATGTGAAAAACCAATACCTCAACTCATGGTTTATGTAATTTACATGTAAATAAGTATTATTCGAAAATATATTACCATAGAAAGAAGCTAAATGATTTAGAAAAATCTGCTCCATTACCAGGACACTATCACGACGCTAATACAACACCAAATTGGATCCTCAAATTACATGTCTAAAAGATCAGCCAGAGTTATATTATAGAGCCAGGCAAAATTAATCACAAATACACTGTGCCACTGTCACCTCTTTTTTTACACTATTTTAGTATTTTAAAAGGCAACCAAATAGGCGTAAAGGGTAAACACCTCAATATGAAACCTAACACTCAGTCAGGTGCAGGACGCCAGTATTCTCAACTTAGAACCAAGCATTCAAACAAGAATGGAAAGGCAAAACTAATAATGTAGAATATATAATGTAAACGAATTAGAAACAAGAAGAAAGCAGACACCATTAGATTATGACATCACCATTAAATTAAAGCACTACATCTACTATTAGACTATAAAATCACCACCATAATATATAGGAAACAATTAAAACAATGATATAAATACAAAGAAGCTATCTATAAGTAGACTGTGAAATCCCTATCAGATTATGAATAGTAGGTTATGAAGTTACAATCAGATTATGTAATTAGATTATGAAATTACCAGCAGACTATGAAGCTACCACTATATTATGAAGCTACCAGCAGAGTATGAAGCTATCACTATATTATGAAGCTACCAGCAGACTATGAAGTTACTATTATATTATGAAGATACCGGTAGACTATGAAGTTATCACTATATTATGAAAATACTAGTAGACTATGAAGTTACCTTCATAATCCAATTTAAGTCACTGGTAACTTCATGATATAATTATATCATGAAGTTACCAGTGACTATTTAAATATATTATTAGTCTAATTTATCTAATAATTAAATAAAGTAAATATTTATGATGATATTTCAAGAATTATTGATAATATTAAAAATTAAATAATAATTATTAAAGATATTTATATATATATTTTTTAGTAAAACTTATATTTATTTTAAAAATTATTATCTTTATTATAATTTATATTTTAACTAATATATAAAATTAAATTTTTAAAGTATCATTATCCAAGTTTTCTCTAATTATAATTGTTTTACTTTTTAACAAATTAAGAGATATTACTAATAATATTTTAATATTACATAAAAAATTAATTTAAAAAATTGCATTATATTTACAACTTTATATATTATTAATTGAATCAAATATAATAATTATTGAATTTTAAATATAAAAAAAAAAAGACTTACAATTCAAATATTAAAATAACTTTCTATTCATAATAATAATAACTTAAATATTCATTTAATTATTTAATTTTGGTAGTATTAATTCTATTATTTGTATACAGGATCTTAAATATACTAAAAATTGCTTATAATGCTATGATGTCTAAAGCTTATTTATTAATATTTAAAAATTTATTAACTCAGTATTCTTATTTTTTTTAATCATATTAAATACTATAATTTAATTATGTATAGAAATAATATTATAAAATTAGATTATCAGAATAATGCTACTGTATATAGAATTTTTGCTTTTCATATTTAAGATAATATTTGATCGTAAATTATAAAATATAATTTGAAATATATAGTTTTGTATATTTATTTATGATAAGTAATAAATTTTTTTATTTATTAATATTTTAATAAATTTTAAATTTATTTACAAATTTTATACGATTGATTTAGATGAAATTGTAATGTTATATTAATTAAAAGAATAAGAATAGTAATAACTAATTTTTCTTTTTACATACTTGACAATTTTATATTAAAATACTTGTATAAATATATTCTAATTTTATTATTATAATCACAAATTTTTGGCTAATCAAACATTTTTAATATTTATTTCTCTTTATCAATTAATAGTTTTATTAGTCAAAAATTACTATAAATATTATTTTCAAATATCTTTAATTTCTTGAATACATAGCAACAAATCTTGTGAATATTTTTTTAATGTAATAAAATAAATAAATTTTTATTTTAACTTTATAGAAATTATTCAAATGCTTCTAAAGATTTCTTAATATACAAAAGTACTTAAATATAAGAAACTAAATTTTAAAAAATGAAATCTATTCATAAAAGTATTTAATTTAAAAATATACTATTAAATAAGAACTTTTAATTAAATTGATTATGAAACTCTTCTATTTTATAAGCTATAATTTTGATTCTAATTTTGGCTTCTTAGATAAATTATTAATAAAAAGCTTCAACTTGATCATTAGATAAATAAATATTACAAACATTTTATTATTTATAATATTTAGTAAAAGAACTTATTGAATTCTTTTAAATAATTTAATCATCTATTTTATCAATTAATAACAGTATTCCTATAATTTTATAAATGTTAGTGATAACAAAAATTTATAAAATGATAAAAAATAAACTATTTAATAATTGTGAAATTGATTTATCTATAATAATTAACAAAGCTTTTTTTGAAATACAAAAAATCAACGAACAATCAGGAAAAATCAGTCCATTTATATCACAAAAATATTAAAAATTGGATTACATAGAAAAAGATTAAAATTCTTTTAGATTGGACTTCTTAATTTTTAAACTTTAATCCTATTGAACATTTGTAACATAAATTGAAATAAAAACTTTGAAAATAATCTGTATATCCAAAGAATTTTTATGAATTGAAAAAAGCATTATAAGAAGAATAAAAAGAATTCTATCTGAAATTTATATTAATTTAATTGAAAATATGTTATATCAGATTGAAGCATATATTAAAAGTTAAGGATGGCTAACTAAATATTAAATATTTATAATATTTATAATAAATTACAATTTTAATTGATTGACCGAATACTTTTATAGGATAGTGTAATTATATAATTAGTTTAATTTAACAAAATAATTTGTTAGATTAATTTAGTGATGTAACTGAAGAAAATTATAGTATAATGAATTTAAATTAAAAAATAGTAAAGAAATGTGAAAATAGCAAATAGAAATAAAAGGAAAAAAGAAGATGGAAATACAGAAGATATAATTGAAATTACAATTACATGACTTAATACAGATAGTTGAAATTGAAGATTGAATAATCAAGAATATAAGAGTTAGATTTGATAATTAATAAAAAGAAA
This sequence comes from Funneliformis mosseae, assembly GCA_910592005.1. NCBI lineage: Eukaryota > Fungi > Glomeromycota > Glomeromycetes > Glomerales > Glomeraceae > Funneliformis > Funneliformis mosseae. Next base: position 20,255 of record CAJVPP010000967.1, on the reverse strand, counting down.
TAATATTGTTTTTAAATCATTAAAATATAAAATCCAAAACAAAATGTTGTTGATTTTAATATTATAAATTAAAATATTAAATTATCAAATATTAATAATCTAATAATAGATTCAAAATATATATATATATTTTTAAAAACAGGTTTCATTTATATTATAATTTAATTACAAATATTTACAAAATAGATCAATTATGTAAATTTACTTATAAACCATCCTATAAAATTAACAATTACCTTAAAATAATAATTTAATTATATTGCAAATAAATAATAGAAGTTTGTTGTGTTTGAACTAATGTAGGTATAGATATTTACAAAAATGACATTGGAGCAGAATTATTACTATACATGCTGAAAAATTTAATTATGATCGCGATAATTATAATAAGAGCAGTCATAATAATGACTCCAAATAAAATACATTTTTTCTTTCTGGCACTTCTTGCAACTTCAATAAATTCTTCGTTCGCTGTTTATAAGGTTTAATTAAAATAAAATATATAATAAACAGTTCAAACCAAATATATATATATAGTTACCCTTTCCAGCTTTCACCAAAGTTTCATTCACATCTCCTCCGACAGATACAAGTACAGGATCTTGTGCTTCTACTTGTAATTGCATTTCATGGAGAAGAACAGATAGCTCTGAAATAGTTTGTTCAATTTGCTTAATATCACCATGTCGTTTTTGCAAATCATCTAATGCAGCTTTAGCTTCATCAGAGCGTATTACAGCTTGTTGAAATACTGGTTGATCAGAAGCCAAATAATCATCTATTTCTTGCTGACTTGCCTCAGGATTAACCACCCGATATTGACGAGCCATCCGTTCTTTTTGTTGTCTCATGTAAGTAGTTTCAACATTTCGATATTCATCAAGTGCGTTGGATAACTTTTCACGAAGATTTTCATATTTATGCTTGCGGAGACCTAAATTGGGATCATTTTTCGGCAGTCGAGCATTTTCATATTCGATCTTTTTTATTAGGTCCTTAAGCTCAAGCAGTAGATTTTTTGTTTCAGTCATGAGTGTCTCACGTTCCTCTCCATATGAACCTTCTTTTTCAGTTGAGGTGCTAACTAAAATATGAGATTGCAGCGATTGAATACGATCAATATTAATCACAGCTTTGTGAATGCCCTGTTCAATTGCAGAAGTCTCTTCCAGAAATTGACCGCTTGCGTTGAAACCCTGAGCGTAAGCCATTTCATACGTTTTGTTCTCACGTTGTTGCTAGATAAAAAATCATCAACAGGTCGGAAATAAGCTTTATTGAGAACGAAATTTAAAGGTCAACTTTGACCTTTTTTTTTTTTGGTCGGCCCATAAAAAATCATTTGTTTAAAAATCAAATGGCTTTGGTAACTGTTTTTGGATTTCCGTGGAGATCATCTAAACTTTTGCAGATCAAGAAATCTAATGGATGTTAAATAAACAAATGATGAGATCATGGAAAGATCAATCGATTAGCTGTGCCTCAACCGTTAAAAAAAAAAAAATTATGAAAAATCATGTAATCCTATTATCGTAATTGAAAACCTGATTTGTTTGATTAACATCCTGTTAATTTGCTATTTTTGAGAGTCCGACACGTTTATTGAATAGTGATTGATAGGCAATGGAATTTATCATACTGCTAATACGCGCTTCTTTTTTTATATTTTGTCTAAAATTTTTACGTATTTTTCTTTTACTACCTATTCTCTCTCTTCAAAATAATGGATGTTGATAGAAGCGGCGAAGCTGAGGAAGTCGTAAAAAAAGGCGTTCCCAGACAAAAAAAGATATTTGAAGGAATACAAAAAGCAAAAGATGAATTTGCGTCAGAGTTTGGATATTTGTTTATCGAATTTATCGAAAAGTATGTTCATATCCTCAGAAAAACGCGAACGTTTATTATGTAAAACTAAATTGTAAATCTGTTATTGTAGCTTCGAGAGTAAAAATGAAATACTAGAATTTAGACCATACCTTAAACAATTGGAAAATATGGTTCATGAAGACAGACACGTATTATATGTGAATTTTAGTGATATTTTTCATTGGGAAGATACCCAAACATTATGGCAAGCGATATTATATCAATACTATAGGTATTTATATTTTATAAATCTCAGATATTTATTTCGTAATTATACTCATGAACCTTTGTTTTCTTTAAGGATTGAACCTTATCTTCGTAAAGCAGTTGAAATCCTTGTCGATAAGTATTTTCCGAACGAAGATAAAATCTCAAATAATAAAAATGAAAATGATCTTGACGCGGATCAAGATGATGACGTCTTCCTCAGGACAGTTAATAAAAAACGAAAAAAAATGGATGAAGGTGAAGCAGCAAGGGAAAGTTTAGAAAGGTCTTACGCTCTTGATTATTTAGTAGCTTTTCATGACATGCCAACCATACATCGCATCCGGGAGATAAAGACTGAAAGAATAGGATGTCTAATGAGTATTAGCGGTACTGTAACAAGAACTAGTGAAGTACGACCAGAATTGCTTTTCGGAAAGTTTACTTGTCAGGAATGTAAAGTTGATGTTCCTAACGTGGAACAACAATTCAGATATACTGAGGTGTTTATATGGGTTCTTTTCCATGACTGATTCAAGTGTATTTATTACGATTATTGAGCGTGAATTTCTCTTATAGCCTCCCATGTGTCAAACTCCTACCTGTAACAATCGTACTGCGTGGGTTCTTGATAGCGATCATTCCGTTTTTACAGATTGGCAACGAATTCGCATACAAGAAAATCCCAATGAAATACCAACGGGAAGCATGCCTCGAACGTGAGTTATGAAAGAATGCTTGATTATCTATTCTATTCTAATAAAGTTACTTACGTTTGACCAATGTAAAATTTATCAAGCCTTGAAGTGATTGTTCGACAAGAAATGGTTGAAAAGGCAAAGCCCGGTAATAAATGTATATTCGTGGGTACTCCTCTTGTTATCCCGGATATCAATCAACTTGGTATTCCAGGCACTGGTGCGGAAGTATCACGTGATAATCGTAGCAATCGTACTTTTGCTGATGGGTTATCTCGCGAAGGAGTTACCGGTTTAAAAGCTCTTGGTGCTAGAGACTTGTCGTATAAAATATCTTTCATGGCATGTACTGTACATACCGAAAATGTCAAGGTAAACAAAAAAAAAATAGAGAATTTTTAAGAAATTAATAATCTCATATTATATATAACAAAAAAAAACAGTTTTAACAAATGGGTCCATTTTCGTAACCTTTTGCCGATTGGTTATAATTAATCTTGCAATTTATAGCTCGGTAAGACGCTTGGGAGTCTGGAATATGAGACTGTTGATGAAGATCAAAAAACATTTATTTCATTGCTTACGGATGATGAAAAAAACGAGTTGATTTATATGAGCAGAGATGAAAATATCTTTGAAAAACTTGTTAAGAGTATAGCTCCATCAGTTTTTGGTTGGTAGTCAATTCCTTTATTCTTTCTTATTTAACTACATTAATTGAAGAGGAAATTTATATTTATTTATGTCTTAGGGCACGAAATCGTAAAAAAAGGGATACTACTTCAACTTTTGGGTGGTGTTCACAAAATTACTCCGGAAGGAATTAAATTAAGAGGAGATATTAACGTGTGTATTGTTGGCGATCCTAGCACCAGTAAAAGCCAATTCCTCAAGTAAGTATTATTTATTGAATGTATATTATTTTATTTATTTTTACTATTCTGCTCATTCATTGTCCTATATTGTTTAGATATGCCTGTGTGATGAATCCTCGTTCAGTGTTTACATCCGGCAAATCTGCTTCCGCTGCCGGTTTGACTGCAGCCGTTGTTAAAGATGAAGAATCCGGTGATTTTACCATAGAGGCTGGTGCTCTAATGTTGGCAGATAATGTAATTAACAGAAATAATTAACAGTTATGAAGTATCTTTTGCGAGCATTTGAGACTTAAAATGACTTTAACTTAAACAGGGGATATGCGCAATCGATGAATTCGATAAGATGGATATACCTGATCAGGTTGCTATCCATGAGGCAATGGAACAACAAACAATCACCATTGCCAAAGCTGGTATCCATGCAACATTGAACGCTCGGACTTCTATCTTGGCAGCTGCGAATCCCAGGGATGGACGTTACAATAGAAAATTAACACTTAGAGTACGTATTGATAAAGTATAAATGCGAAATAACAAATAGAATTTATATTGAAAAAATTTTTTTTTTTAATTTTTTTTTTAGCGAAATATTGCTATGTCAGCCCCTATCATGTCTAGATTTGATTTATTCTTTGTTGTACTTGACGAGTGTAAACCAGATGTAGACAAGATGATTGCGAATTATATAGTTGGAACTCATCGACATGGAGATGATAATATTAATCCACACTTCGATACCGCCAAACTTCAGAGATATATCCGTTACGCGAGAACTTTCAAACCAAAGGTATATATATAGAGAGAGCATCTTGCAGCAAAAAAATACATTTATCTATAATTAACCAAGTATATTAAACTTAAAAATTAAAAGATCACTTCAGCGGCTGCAAAATTATTTTCCGAAAAATATAGAGACCTTCGACAAGATGATGCGATCGGTGCTGGGAGAAATTCTTATCGCATTACAGTTCGCCAACTTGAAAGCATGATACGTTTGTCTGAAGCCATTGCAAAAGCTCATTGTAATAATGAGGTGAGTTTTTGAGGCATTCCAATGATTTTGTCTTTATTTAAAAATTATGTAATTAAACTAATTGTTTTATTTATAGATAATACCGGAATATGTAAATGAAGCATGTAACCTTTTGCAGCAATCCATAATTCATGTCTATCATGATGATTTGTTGTTAGATGAGGATGAAGAAGAAGTAAATGACCAAATGGATAATGACGATGTAAATCCGGAAAATGATGATACAATGGAAGTAGATAACGATGGTGACTCGAATTCGAATCAAGCGACTCCACAACGTCCGAGTAGATCTGACAATAGCATCACTTTCGAAGAATTTACAAAGATCAGAGACAAAATCATATCTAGATTAAAAGTGAAAGGATGTAAGTTTGACTAATTTTATCAATTTCAACTTTGTACAATATTAATGTATTTTTGATTTTACTTAAACCAGCATGCGAAGAAGGCGAATTAATCCAATGGTGTATGGAAGAACATGAAAGTGAATTGACTGTGGAATCATTCTCAACGAAAGAGACAAAATTTAAGAAAGTGGTGAAACAATTAATCAAGGTAACTGTTGCTAATTAATATACGTATTTTTAATTATAATATGGATTGACTAATTTTTTGATTCATCATTAATAATAAAATTAGGATGAGTGGTTGTTACCAATTGGACAGACCGCATTTGCGGATGATGAAATGGATCCCGAGGAATCGGATGATGTAGATTTACCTATTGATGACCAATCAAGTCGGACAGTGTTGGCTATACATCCAAATGTCGATATTCATAATGAAAATTTAGGATAGAAGTATGCTTTATGACTAATTTTTTTTTATTCGAGTGAATCCGTTAAAATGAAGAGAAATTATTCTAAAATACTGTGATAATAAATTACAATGACAATGCTTGTAAATAATTATAATAAACTCGCTTGATTTTCCAAATCGAATATACAAATTTTACTTAATGTTCAAACCTTTTTTTAATAAATATCCTGTTTTCTACGCGCGCTTATTTAAATAAATTTCACCTATTGTGATTAGACGGAGAGAAAAACGACGCGACGAGAAAAGAAAGAAACCGTTGTAGAAGTAAAGAGAATAAGAAATCGAGAATGGTAACGAAAAGAAAACGTGTAGAGGATACACGCTGAAAAGAAAATGAAATGTAAATATGACCCTAATTTATTATTTTGATGTAACGTCCGGATGAAACTGATGGATTTAGATTACCTGTTTTAAACCTGATGAATATTTCTAACATAACCTTTTAAAGGACCAATTTCAGCATTTCTTTACCAAATTAAAGACAAACCATTTAAATAAACTTTTGCATTGGGAATGATCCGAACTTTGTAAACCTAAATCATATAATAAATGGGGTATCCTTAACATCATTTTTATTATAATATCATTATGTATTTTTTTTTTTTTTTTTTTTTAAAAAAAAACAAAAAAAAAAAAAAATAAAATAAAAAAAAAAACGTTATCTTTAAAAATCAACTTGAAAATTGGAAACGATTAAGGGAGATTGGTTATCTATTAAAGATTGTTGTAACCAATATGAATGATGCATCAAGGCATCACCATGTCACCAAAATTCTGTTTTGGGCAATCAGCACCATAGAGTTTTCCTCGCTCAAAAAGCAGTCCAATCCAGACCTAACTTTCTACCCTTTTGCTTATTCATCCAACTCAGGCCAACCAACCTATCCATCATCTTCCTACCCCACACTAAAACGCATTCTCTCTGCCCGACCATTTCGCTCCCTGTCTCGCCACCTATTTGTATGTATTAATTTGATAAAGAAAATATGAAAAACAGGAAGTTAAATTTGAAAACAATATAAAAAAAGTTTGTTACCCATAACTTCCTCCCACCTTTATATACTATGCTGGATGCCTGTACACAGCCCAGTCACAATACTGGGTGTGAACCTTGTCGTTGCAGTTTCCATTAACAACTCTTTCATCTGGCAGCTCAACTAAATAGGAATTGTTTGTACATACCTTCATCAAAACTCTTTGCTAACGTGTTTTTGCACTCGATCTTTATACTTTTGGTTTTCAGTGCCTCTAATTATTGTATCGTTTGTGTCAAGGCGTCGTACAAACAAACTCCTTCATTATTAAAGCTTTCATAGCTCTAAACAAGAGCTTAAAGGAACATGAGTGATTCTCTTGAAATAGATATTGACTCCGTCATTGACAGACTGTTGGAAGGTATTATATTATTTCGCTTGGAACTTTGGTTTGGATATTGAATGCGTTTTAGATATGACAACAATCTATTTGTCAATAACAAACTTTTAATTGTGTTGAATGAGAGAAAAAATTATTGCTAAAATTTGGTTTAAAATTTTTAGTAAGAGGGTGTCGACCTGGTAAACAAGTGCAGCTTGCAGAGTTTGAAATCAAATATCTTTGTACAAAAGCGAGGGAAATCTTTATTTCTCAACCTATACTTCTCGAACTTGAAGCTCCAATAAAAATTTGCGGTGAGAAAATTTAAATCTTTGTTTTTTGTATTTTTGGTTATTATATTTATAGAGATTCAATTGGACCAAACCTTTTTCTCTTCTATCCTTTTTTTTTATTACTACTATCATTATTTTTATTCTTAGGTGATATACATGGTCAATATTATGATCTTTTAAGATTATTTGAATATGGTGGGTTCCCTCCTGAAGCAAATTACCTTTTTCTTGGTGACTATGTTGACAGGGGAAAGCAATCGTTAGAAACCATTTGTCTTTTGTTGGCTTACAAAATAAAATACCCGGAAAATTTTTTCATTCTGCGTGGTAACCATGAATGCGCGAGCATCAATCGTATTTATGGTTTTTATGATGAATGTAAGTAAAGACCTTTTTTTTTAGTCCAAGCCTTATCTGGTATAAAATTTGTTTTAAAATTTAACGAAATTTAGGCAAGCGAAGATACAATATCAAATTGTGGAAAACTTTTACGGATTGTTTCAATTGCTTACCAATTGCCGCAATTATTGACGAAAAGATTTTCACTATGCATGGTGGTTTATCACCTGATCTTCAAAGTATGGAACAAATTAGAAGAGTTATGCGACCCACAGACGTTCCAGACACTGGTAAAATGTTTTTTACACATTTATTACATTTTTCGTTAGATTAGTGTAACACAATTATTATTTTTATTAACGTTTGGTGGAAAAATTTAACTTTAATCAGGTCTATTATGCGATTTATTGTGGTCTGATCCTGATAAGGATATTTCCGGTTGGAGCGAAAATGATCGTGGTGTATCTTTTACATTTGGCCCAGATGTTGTTAGTCGGTTCTTACAAAAACATGATATGGATTTGATATGTAGAGCACATCAAGTGGTGGAGGATGGATACGAATTCTTTGCCAAGCGACAGTTAGTTACATTGTTCTCGGCGCCAAACTATTGTGGTGAATTTGATAATGCTGGTGCGATGATGAGTGTAGACGAAACTCTCATGTGTTCGTTTCAGGTAAAATGAAAATCTGGTCAAAAAACATACGAATGAAATCATTATTTAACAATATATATTATTTTAAAGATCCTCAAACCAGCTGAAAAGAAACAGAAGTATGCTTATGGTGGAATGCAGGCAGGACGACCAGTAACCCCGCCACGCAATAAGAAGAAGAAGGAGATGGCCAAGGTTACATAATTATATGACTGACAATTACCCATAAGTCTATTTTATTTAGACTTGGCAACATTGTTATTTTTTTTTTTATTATTACTTTTTGAAATGATAACATTTTTTCATTGGACTCCAAAGAAGTTTTTTTTTCAAATTATTTTTTCCCTACTTTTCATATATATATTTTTTCTGCTTTATATTTCTTTTTTATGGTTATATTTTATACAAAAAAAAATTGCAATAGAGAAAAAAAGCGACCGAGTGTCTGATTAATTTTTTTTTTTTTTTGAAAGTTTTGTTGGATGAACAAGCATCATTGGAAGAATGCTAATGTATACTTTATAACAACGAAATTATATAATGTTCTCTGGTTTTACAATTTGTAAATTATTGTTGAAGTTTTAGAATGAAAACAAAAAATTGTAGCTGGTTGGGAGGAGTTTGAGTATGAGAGTGGTCTTTTTTTTTTCTTTTTTATTTTCTTATTTACTTTTTTTCTTTCATATGTTTCTATAACTAGGCACACTCTATTTTCAACAAAATTGGTTTTAGGCTTGATTTAAAAATTATAAGTAGCGAAGGTGATGGGGGGTTTTTTTTTTATCCATGTCGATTAACAATCCAAAAAAAAAAAAAAAAAAAAAAAAAAAAAAGGTTAAAAAAGTTGTGCAAGTTGTGTGTATATATTTATATATATTATTTTACGGGCAATTTTTTTTTTTAATTTCCGAGTTTTGGTTACTTCTCTATTTAACTTGGTAGCAATTTCCTTATCAATTTTCAATTCCTTCTTTAAAGTTGGATAATGAAATTAAATATTTTAGAACATAATATAGGTTGACTTTTTATTATAACGTTCCATAATTATGTACTTTCAGTTCTTTATGTGAGCTAACTAATCTTTTGAATATATTTATTATATAAAAAATTTAGCTGTGCTTGTTTTTTTATAAAACCCCCCAAAAAGTGTTCTTTTTACGTGTCACGTAATTCATTTTACTCGTAATTCATTGCAATTATAAGTTAAATATTTATAGTGATATTTTTAAATAAAGATTTTTACTAATATAAAGTAATGCTTTTATTTATCCCTTAATGGTAAAATTACAGGCAAATTTGTCTACAATTTTAATAAGTTTTCATTAATTTTTTAACTTATAATTTTACTAATTATCATATTTTTTTATAAAATTTATTAAATTTTAATTTAAAAAAATTTATTACAACTTGTATTATTAATAAGGAAATTTTTTGTACTATGATATCAATAAAAATTTTTAGCTTCAAAAATATCTGACTATTTGCCAATCATTCACTAATTATTGAAAAAGCCGATTTCAATGTTTTATTACTTAATAATAAAATTTTTACAAAATTTATATACTGCCTGAATAAAAGTATTTAGATACTTTCAAAATTAATGATTAGAATATAAATTTTAAGTATTTACTATTTTTACAAATTTCTAACCAAATTAAGTATATTTTTTTTCTTAGTTACCTTAGTGATTCTAACTTGAAAAAAATTTTATTTTTTTTCTAAATGCCTAAATTCAATAGAACTTAATGAATTTGAAATAGTAAAATTGTTGGCTTATATAAGATAAATATAAGTATTAGAAAAATCATAACAATATTTTTAAAATAAAAATCTACTGTTCAAAATGTTTAAACTAATACAGAAAATATAGATTAGTAATAGTTAAATCTCAAAATAATAGATCATATGCTTTAATTGAATAGGATACTAGAGCATTAACTAGAATAATTAAAAAAGATTTGCAAATTTCACTTGATAAATTGATTAAAACTTTTAATAGAAACTTATAAATTTTAACTTTTATTAAAACTGTTAAATATAAACTTCATAAAAAAGGTTACTATAGTTATATTGATAAAAAAACCCTTAATATTTAAGGTAAATCAAAAAAAAAACACTTATTTTAATATTATAAAAGAAAAAATTAGAATAAAAAATGAGAAAAGGTTATATTTAGTAATAAATCTCAATTTGTTTTTTTCAATAATAATTCTTCTAAATTAGTTAGATGTTAGATTAATAAAAGGTATTAAAAAGATTATTTAATTTTAATTGTAAAATAATCACTAGAAATAATAATATAGAATTGCTTTTGTAATGATAAAATCAGACTTTAGTATTTATTAAAAGTTCAATAATTTATATCAGATATCTCTAATTACTTAATGATTATTTTTTATCCTTTTTGGATAATTTAAAAATAAAGATTAATATATATTTCAAGATGATAACATTTAGTTTATAAGGCAATAATTATAAAAAATTGAAAGAAAAAAAATTTGGATAATTGGCTTTCTTAACCAATTCAAAGTCTAGATCTAAATCCAATAAAAAAAGTTTAGGATATTTTGAAAAAAAAGGTTAGAATATATAAATCTTTATCAAAAACTATGCAAGAATTTATGACTATTTTAGAGAATAAATAATAAAAACTTAAATGAGAAAAATTAGAAAAATTAGTAAATAGCATACCAGGAAGAGTTAAAGCTGTAATAAGTAATAAAGACAATCAACAAAATATTAATAAAATAAAATGATTGTTTAACATTTATTAATTTAAATAAATTAAATTTTATGTTAATTTTATTAGTATAATTTAAAGTAATGATCAATTAAAATTAAATGTATTATTTATAAAATATGATTGATATAATAAATGTCTAAATATTTTTATCTTGACAGTATATATATGTACAATCCCTTATTAAAAGTAACTAACAATTTCAAATGATCATATATTTTTAAAAAAATTAGCTAAATTTTAAATTGAATTTTCTTAAAAACTTTATTTATAATATACAATAAAATTTATATCTTCAGAATTAAAGGTGTGTTCTGGTGAAATTCTTTCAATCTGTCATCTGAATTATAAATGAACAGATTGTAAATAATTTGAATGAATCTATCAAATAATATTAGATTGATCAAATGTTATACAAATGATTAAATTAATCAGATAATCTGATTATTTTATGTTTTTTTTTTAATATTGTTTTTTTTTAAAAATAAAAAACTTATCTTTTTTTCTTTAGAAATGAATATGGATATAGATTTGGACTTTAGAATTTACTTAGATAGCTTGGATTAAAAGGTATATTAAAATGAAGGGTATATTCAGTTTTTTTTTTAGAATATTACTAATATTCCTTTTCTTTTTTTCTTTAAGAATGCTTTCTTGAATCTGGATTTCAGTTTGAGTTATAAAGATAAATTAAAAAAAGTAGTTTTTATTATTTTTTATCATTAGAAATATTATTAATATTCCTTTTACTTCTTTTTTTTAGAGAATGCCTTTTTGAATCTAAATTTCAGCTTAAGTTATAAAAATAAGTTGATATAAGAATTGTTTTTATTTTTTCTTTTAACTTTAAAATATTATTAATGTTATGATGAGTAAAATTTTAGATAGATTTAATTGGTAAAATAGGAAGTCAATTTTATTGCCAAGTAGATTTTTTGTAAAGATTATTTTATTCATTTTATTGCCGTCAATTAATTATATAAATCCTTAGATGTTAATTTTATTGCCTTTGATAATCATGTAGATCATAGATATCTATTTAGTTGCCTGTAAATCTGGCAATTTTATTGACACAGCAACTTTATTACTTAGCGAAATAGTAACTTTATTTTCTTCAATATATTTAGTTTAGTTTATTTTATTATTTATTCAACATGTATAAATATCTTTATATTTTCTTTGAGTCTCAATACTGATGAAATGTTAATCTTTTAGGTACTGAACTTATATATTATATTAATAAAGAAGTATAATTAACTAAGTATAAACTTATCCTTCACAAATTCTTTAAAACTGTTATAAATTATCTAGACCTTTTGCATTCGTATAATCCCTTTAATTATTGTTAATGAACTTATTATATAATATTATATTGATCACTGTATTAACTTAAAGTCTTTAAAGCGTAATCTCTAAAATATTTTTGAGTTATCTTTGTGTTTATTTTGTGTTTATCTCACGTATTTTATATTGAGAATAACTCTTCGACGTTATTGTGAATCCTCACTTATGATTCCTTAAGTAATTGTCTTAGTTTTATTTACCTTTTTGAGATTTTATTTGAAGTTATGAAATTAACATAATAATGTTCTTTTTACTTCTTTTCTTTAAAGAATGCTATCTAAATCAAATTTCAGCTTAAGTTATAAAGTAAGTTAGATGTGTATTTTTGTTTTTTCTTTAACTTTAAAAACCAATATTTCTTTTATTTTTTTTTTTTAGGGGATACCTTCTGGATCTAAATTTTGATTTAGATTATAAAGGTAAGTTAGTATGAGAGATTATTAAGAAATTCTTTTAGAAACAGATAATGAAGAAAAAATAAATCAAAATATTTATAATCACTTTTATGGTAGTTTAGAACCTTTATTTTTCTTTGACTTTGAAAAATCATTAATGTTCCTTTTATTTCTTTCTTTAAGAAACGCTATTTGAATCTGAATTTCAACTTTATTTATGAAAGTAAATTAGGTGTGAGTTTTTTTATTTTCTTTGACTTTAAAAATATTATTAATATTTCTTTTGCTTCTTTTCTTTAGAGAATATCTTTCTGGATCTAAATTTTGATTTAGACTATAAAAGGTAAGTTAGAAAGGTGTTTTTTCAATATCTGTTTATTTGTCTTTAAAAAATCATTTACATTTTTTTCCTTTTTTCTTTAAAATACTTTTCTGAATCTGGATTTTAATTTGAATTTTATATTGTATGATGGGAAGAAAAAAAATTATTTGTTTCTTTTTTATTTAAAACTTTTGCTTCTTTTTTAAAAAATAAAAATCTTTAAAATTATGAGTTTAGATTTACAATAAGTTTTATAATTTTAATAAAATAACAATTTATTTATAATAAATTATAAAAATGATTAATTTAAACTATAAATAATTATCTATAAATACTTTTAATTTTAATTGCATTTCTTTTTAAAATATTATACATCAAAAAAATTCTGAATTCATTTTAGATCTTTTTACTAAAAGTAAATTTCCTGTATTAAAAAATAACCTTTTTGATAATATTAATGTTACAGAAATAGCTAAATGAATTCTTACCATTTTAGCAAAAATTGGATACTTATTTTTATTATTTAATCACTAATTAAATAAATATAGATTAAAAGGAATCTTATTTTCTTTTAAATATTTTTCAACTTCATCAGATGTTTTTGATTGATTTTGTTTAATATTGAAAAAAACCTAGATTTATAAATTAGATTTAAAATTATTAATGATTCAAATAAAGTTAGAGATGAAGATCAATAAATAATTTTCCTTATATTTTTCATATTTTTTATGTAAAATTTCTTCTATTTTATTATTCATTTAATTTTGGAATTAAGTATTATTGATATTAAGTAATCTTCAGTTAAAACTTTCTAATAAAAATACATAGCACTATAAAGATCTTTTCTTATTTTATCTAAAAGATCTTTAATTTCTAATGGTTTATCTAAATTAAATTTGTTTTTTTTATTGATTATTATTATTTCTAATAATATTATTATTAATGTTTTATCTTAATAAATACATCAGCAGAATTTTTAATTTTTTGATATATTTTTAATATATTAAAAACTATTATAAGTGATGTAAGTGATATAAGTAATATAAATGATATAGATTATATAGATAATATAGATAATATAGGTAATATAGATAATATAGATATAGATGAATTAAGTGAATTAGATAATGATAAAAGTAATGAATGTTTAATTTATTTAATTATTAGATTCATAATACTATGTGTAATATATTTTTCTTTACCAAAATAATCAGTTGCTTCTTTAAATAGATCAAGTGTTAACTCATTTTAGATTTGGCAAAACGTCTAAACTATAGTTTCACTAATTTTTTACTAAAGTTTTAATATAGTTTCGCATTTTTATAGCTTTGATATAGTTTTATCTTTTCTAGAATTTCACAAATTTTTTAATAAAGTTTTTAATATAATTTTGCTAAATTTTACCTTTTTTTATTTAGACAACTTGCAAAATTTCTAGGTTTTATCTAATAACCTTAGTTATAATTAATTCACATAAAAGTTCTCATTCATCAGAACTTAACATGATTTTTTCAAGTTGCTTTTCATCTTTTTTTGTATCAGTATTTTCATTATTTACTAATTCTATAATTAGCATTTGAATATAACCTTTGATTTTAATTAATTTATTTCAAGCATAATACTTTAAATTCCATCTAGTTAAAATATCTGCAAACTTGAAAAAAATATTTATTAGTTTTACTAGCATTCTAAATATTATAAAAATTATTATATAAATATAGAATAATTAATAAACATAAATTATAAAATAAAAATCTTTACCACATCAATTTTATTTTGTGATTTTTTTTTTAAATTTCCTCTAATTTTTAACTTTGTTTAGTCTTAAAAAAAAATCAATCAGTTATTTTGCTCTTAAAACTAATAGCTTAACAGAATTTAATCTTTTTCTTACTACTAACTATAATATATGTAAAATACATAATTGTTACTTTATATTTAAAGTAATTTTATTTATTTTTTTATTGCTTTTTTCATATTTGTCACATTATCAGTTACTATTATATTTGTTATATTTCTTAAATCCCACTCATTAAAAATAATAAATAATACATTAGATATATTTTGTGCATTATGAGAATATTTAATATGTTTAATTGTAAGAATAATTTTATAAATAATAAATTTTTTATTTAAGAAAAATAAGTAACATTCAAAATTTCCAATCTATTTTTACCAGTCTATATATCAGTAGTTAAACTAACTAAAATTGTATCATTTTCAATAAATTTTTGAATTAAGAAAATTGTATCATTATAAGTACTTTAAATAGTTTGCTTAATTAATTTAACATTTAAAATATCAAATATTGGATCAAATTCTTTTATGAATTTTTAAAAAGATTTTAATTGTGTAATATTTAAAGATTAAGTATTAAAAATTATTTAACTAATTAATAAATTACAAAGTTCAATTTAATGAAACTCTTTATGTGATATAACTTCTAATTCATAAGATTCTTGAGGCTAAAAATATATTAAATAATTAATTACTAAATTATTTAATTTAAATAAATAAATTATTATTTATTTAATTTATTTCTTATCATATAAAAGAATTTCTAGAAAAATCAGATTTTGAGAAATTTTTAATTTAAATTAAGAGCTTAATATATTTTAATTTAATAACATCAAAAACTAAAATGCAATAAAAAATCTCAATTTATTAAAAAATTTCTGAAACCTAATTTTTCTAGCAATCAACCTATATAGTTTTGTTTAATTGTTTTTTTTTTAGTTATTTGATGCTTACTACTTAAATGGTCTATTAAAATGCCTATTAAACTTTTATGCTAATATTTTTTATCATATATTTTACTTGTGATAACTTTTATTTAACATATAACAAATCTATCATTAGATATAAACTAATTCTATCCAACTTCTTTTTTATGACCCTCCTCTTTTTTTTGAGTTTTATTTAAATTATTTTGATTATTTTCAACAGAACTTAAATCTATATATATAAATTTATTAAAAACTTATTATAAAAATATGAAAACTTTTTTATAAAAAATAAAAAAATTAAAAAAAAATAAAAAAAGAGCATGTATAAAAAAAAGTATATAATTAAAAGAATATATATAACAAATATTTTTATGAAACAACCAATCTTTTTAAATTAGATAAAAAAAAATTTTATATAGAAATTTTATAAAATATTTTAATTAAATTGCTATTATTTGTCTTACAAAATAGATCTTTCCTTTTTTAATTTGTTATTTAAAGTTTGTATAAATTTTTACACTTATAAAGAAAAAATAAAAAAAGTATTTATAGTATCATTCTTAAATTAGAAAAATAGTGAAATTTATCTATTTTTAATATACCTTTTATAATATTAATTAAAATTATAGTACAGGAAAATATTTTCTAAAGAAAAAAAAATAAAAGAAACATTAATGATATTTTAAAATTAAAAAAAAATAAAAACAAACTTCTACACTAACTTACTTTCATAGTTTAAGCTAAAATTCAATTCCAAAAAAATATTCTCTAAAAAAAAGAAGTAAAAAAATGTTAATAGCATTTCAAAGATAAAGAAAAAACAAAATAATTTTCTATATTACCTTACCTTTATAGTTCAAGTCAAAATTCAGATTCAGGAAAGTATCTCCTAAAAAAAAGAAGCAAAAGAAATATTAATAGTATTCTAAAAATAAAGTAAATAAAAAACTCACAAGAAAAGAAACAAAAGAAATGTTAATAGTATTCTAAAGATAAAAAAACAAAAATAATCCTTCACATCACTTTACCTTTATAACCTAAGTTAAAATTCAAGTTCAGAAAAGTGTTTTCTAAAGAAAAAAAGTAAAAGAATATTAATAGCATTTTAAAGATAAAGAAAAACAAAAAAATTCATAAGAAAAGAAGCAAAAGGAACATTTATAATATTTTCAATATAAAGAAAAAATAAAAACAATCTCTATATTAATTTACTTTTATAACTTAAGCTGAAATCCAAGTTTAGGAAGGTATCTTCTAAAGAAAAGAAGTAAAAGGAATATTAATAAGATTTCTAATGATAAAAAAGATATATTAATAGCATTCTAAAGTCAAAAAAAATCAAAAACAATCACTTATACTAACTTACCTTCATAGCTAAGCTGAAATTCAGTTTAGGAAGATATCTCCTAAAGAAAAAAAGCAAAAAGAATATTAATAGTATTCTAAAGTCAAAGAAAAAACAAAAAAAAACTCATATCTAACTTACCTTTTAAGTTAAAAACTAGGTTTAAGAAGGTGTCTCTAAAGAAAAGAAGTAAAAGAAATATTAATAATGTTCTTAATGATAAAAATAATTAAAATACTAACTTACCTTTATAATCTAACTAAAATTCAGGTCCAAAAAGGCATTCTCTAAAGAAAAAAAGTAAAAGAAATATTTATGATATTTTAAAGACTAAGAAAAAATAAAAAAAATCTACATCTAACTTACTTTTATGATCCAAGTCAAATCTAACTCTAGAAAGACGTCCTCTAAAGAAAAGAAGCAAAAAGAATATTAATAGCATTCTAAAGTTAAAGAAAAAATAAAAACAATCCTTTATACTACTTTACCTTTATAGTTTAAACTAAGATCTAGGTTCAGAAAGGCATTTTCTAAAAAAAAGAAGTAAAATGAAAGTTAATAATGTTTTTAAGACAAAAAAAAAGAAAGAATTTTGTACTTATTATTTGAATTCAAGTTGTTTAAGTCAAAATTCTAACTATTTTAAAGTATAAAATTTAGGAGAAGTCTATTTCTATAAACAAAAGTTTTTAAAAAAGATGTAATATATAATTAGAATTAATATTATTATAAAAAATTAAATAAAAAAATTTATACTTATCAAAGTTGAATTGATCAGATTTCTGATGAATTATCTGTCTAATTTATTCACTAAATATCTGATAATCTATTTAATCAATCCAGTAATATAAACAGATCAATTTGAATCTGATTAAATTTTGAATAAATGATCAAATATTCAGTTTAATCAGATTCAGAACACATCTCTAATATAAAGTTTAACAAATAAATTATAGTTAGTTATAATATAACAGTCACTTAAAAACCTGATATTACTAATAATAATATCAGAGATTTATCTATTTCTATTCTTAACTCTGCATTTATGAATAATTCTATCTGGATCTATAATAGTCTTGAAAACCTAACTTTGATTTTTGATCTTACTCAATTCTTTTTGATTTTAATTCTATGAAAGTTAATCATGATAAATCCTTTATCTTAACTTTTAAATCAACTATAGCTAATATTTTATTACTTAATAATTAATTAAGAACATATGTTATTTTTCTAACTTTGAAACCTTCTGAATCAACCCAATACTTTGGAGTCTAAATTTTAGCTTCTTATAACAAACTTTATCAAACAACAAATTTTTAATGAAATTTTTAACTTTATTCTTAAATTAAAATATAAGCTATTAATTGATAAACAGTTGAAAATATAATTCTAATTCTATACTTAGAATATAGGGCTAGTCATATTATTCTTTTTCATAATGAATGTGATGCTCTTTTTGCTAATGTTCAGACTTTTATTAAATGTAAACTCAGATTCCCTAAATCATCATCAAATAGTATTTTAATAAGCAACCTATTTTATAGATTCAATAATCTCTACAATATTATGATCCAATCTAAACTACAATATTTTGCTATATGGTTAATGATAATCTAAGATATTTCTTACTTTCTCTTACTATCATAATTAGATTAAAACAACTTCAGAAATATCACTAATTGTATAATAATCTTCTTGTATATTGATCTTTACAGCTCAATAGTATTAGATATAATAACTTTATTAAAAATATCATTTCATTATATTTAAAGCAATCTTTTTCATTTTACAGGACAGTTAATGATACAAAATAATTTAAAATATAAGGTGAAAATACTTTCTTATATTCTTATTACCTTAAAAGAAAAATTAGATTAGCTCCTTTAAAATAAACAACTATTATTTTTAGATCAATTGATCTGTAATAGCATATTTTATCAGAACTTAATAATCTATTTTTAAAATAAACCTTAAGAAATTATCTTGATCAGGTTAACTCTTATTGGTTCAACATTCTCAAAAAAATAATTTTTGTTAATCCAGTATACTTTAACAGACTTAAGAACTAATTCTATATTCATAACTTTTTACCATTCATATATAAATCTTCATCCTTTCTTAATATAAACACTCTGGTAGATTGGATTACTTTATAGACTTCTTCTTACAATAAAATTTACAAATTACCATACTCAGGATAAACAATTTTGAAAATCTTACAAAATTAAAAATCTACAAGAAAAAAATTATTTTTCAACATTTTTCTCAAATAAATTATTAAAATGATCTTCCTATATAAAATTTGCATATATTTTTTTATTATTATAAATAATATATATGTATTTTGAAATTCTGTATCACATTTTCTTATATTTATAAGAAATTTTTTTTAGCATTTTTTTTATTAAAAATGATATATAAGGAATTGTTAATTAATAATATATAAAAATAATAAAAAAAATATATTTGATTACATTGAAAATTATAAGGTTTTATAATGAAATTATATAGTTTTTAACAAATTAATATTTTTTACAATTGATTTTACTTAAAACAAAAAAATTAATGAATTTGTTATAATTTATAAAATTTGTACTATTTGCTACTATTATTATAAATAGTATTTAGGCTATATAACAAGAAAAAAAATTTAAGTCTCTAGCTAATATTTGATATAAATTGGGTCTATTATTTAAGATAAATGTAAAATAATAAAAAAATATATATTTTATTATATTGAAAATTATAAGCTTTTACAATAAAATTAATATATTTTTATTAATAATGCTAAACAAAATCGAAATACTTTTATCATTATAATTTAAATTTTAAAATTCCAAAATGTTTCATTATATAATAAAATTGAAATAATTTTAAAATTCAAAATATTTTATCATATGATGAAATCAAAAATCATGCATACACTTTATATTAAGATGTGACTATATAAAAAATCCCTCTACAATTAACTCTTTTTACAATAAATTTTGATATAACGAATTTTACAATACAATAGATTTTCAGTGTTAGACAGATTTTTAAATATAAAAAAACCCTTATTATATTGAATTTAGTAATTAAAAATTCATACTACGTTTAACGAATTACAGTTAGAAAAATTTATATATAAACTCTCTTTATAACAAATTTTCTCTATAACAAATTTTTTTTTTGATACAACGAAGTTTTGCTTAAAATGAATTTTACTAGATTTATATATATAAAATTTTGTAGTTCT
>CAJVPP010000966.1:0-24080 GCA_910592005.1 Funneliformis mosseae | reverse complement strand
TTAAATTTAAATAAATAAAATTAGTGTTTTTTAATAAATTTTAATTTTTTTTATTAATTGTATATTTATAAATTTAAGTAAATACAATGGACAACAATGGACACTGATATTATATATCCATTGCTTAATCAATGAACAATGGACAGCATTTTTTGTCCAGTGTTGTCCATTATCTATTGTCCAGTCATGACAACACTATTTTAGATGACATCTAATCAAGTAGAAAACTAGATCCAGTATTCTGATTGTATTTTTAACAATATAATACATAAAACTAATCGATATAGAATAACATTATTATTATTTATTATATTTGACAATAATTACTGTAATATTTTACTTTATAAGCTCTCTTATCAGATGAAAGTTTTGAATTATATAAATGGATGCTTAATCAAATTATAAAATCAACTGGTATTTATCCTGCTATAATAATTACAGATACTGATCCTGCTGTTGATGCAACTATTTAGCAAATTTTTTAATTAATATATCCTATTCATTACGTCTAAAAATCTACACAAGAATCTCAGGAAAGACTTAAATAATGATTATCAAAAATTTCTTGAGAAATTCTATAGGTACTATAATAGTTTTGCTAAAAATGTCTTCTAAAAACAATTTGATAAGCTTATTCAAGATTATTCAAATATACAAACATATCTTGAGTTTTTTTATAAGTCAAAAATATATTGGGTGTATTATTTCACTAGTTTTAAATTTACAGGAGGTATGATTATCAGCTTATGTATTGAGTCTGTAAATACATGTTTAAAATATTTGTTATATATTTAAATATTTTTTTATGTGATCTTGCTAAAGAAATTCAAAGACTATTTGATATTCAAGATAAAAAAAAATGAATATAGATTTTGGCAACTAGTAATTCTATCTATAAAAAATCTGAAAAAAAACAAATTTTTTGTTTATTAAAGTAGATCAATGTCTTTAAGAATTTCTTACTCCTTTAATGTTAAAAATGCATCATGATGAAATTGACCAATCTTTATATTATACAGTAATATTATTTGAAAATGCTGAATTTGTAGATAAGGATTTAATTATACCATTTGATGAAATATTAGCTATTGATATTCTGCAGACTACATTAAGTCAAATGATTAAATTTGTTAAAGCATATAATATCAAAGAAATATGGACAGTTAGCATTAGAAATTCATTAAAAGCTAAATATTATGTCCTTTTATTACAAAATCATAGATATATATATTTATGTCTTTCAATTATACAATGTAGATTAATTTACAAGCATTTTTTTCAGGTGATACTAGTTACAAATATTGTATTATTTCATATTAGACTTATTCTAATGCGATAATATTGTATAGGAAAAAAAGATTTAGAAGCATTATTTTTAATAGCAGATAAATTTATATAAGAAAAGTAAAGTATCATATATAATTTACAAAATTCAGTATTATACTTATGCTTTTTCAATCAAGACAATAAAGACTTTTGTAAAGAAAGGTTAACAATTTTTAAACAAAGGATTATTTACGAAAAATTATATAAAACATATAAGAAAGCTCTTTCAAAGGCTTTGCAAATAAATTTTTAATCATATTAACTAATTAATTTACTTTAAGAGTTTATTGATAATGAAAATAATGATAAGTATTCAGATTTAGAAGATGAATTTCAAGAAGATGATAATATTAGTGATAAGAAAAATGAACCTTTAGTATTATTATTGCAAAATCTAGAGTAATATCATAGTAAAGTCAACCACTTAGTATCAAAAGGTTTAAATTAGCTCATAAAGCTTCTAAAACAAAAAATCAATGCTGATGCAAAAAAATGTGAAAATGTCAATCACTATTAAAAAAAACTGTAAGGTATTATCAAATGTTATATAAGTTATACTTTTTTTTTAGTTTTATATATAGTAAATCTATATATGTATATTAATTGTTACTTATTTCTTTTTATTGGCAATTAGGCTTAAGATATTTATGTAAATTATAAATACAATATGATATAGTTATAAAATTTGTATTACAATTACTATAATCAAATAAATAAATAAATAAAAATTGGTCATGTGACATATAAATTTAGGAACTAACAATTTTCTGCTATTGCAATAAATTACAAAACTCTTAAATTTAAATCTGAAAATCAAAAAATAAAATATTTTAGTTTAAAAAAATCTAAAAATATTTTTTTTGTTAAAGTTTTAAATATGTTTAAATTAAATATGTATATTTTTTATTAAAAAATCCTTTCTAATTCTAAAAATAACTTTTTTATATACAATATGTGATACTTAAAGATTTCAATAAATTTGATAATTTTTAAAAAGTAATAAAAAATAATATAAAATAATATCAAAAAAAGAAAGCTACAGTTTTAATACCAAATTAATTATTAGCCTTCTTTTTTAAAATAATTACTTATTCTTAACTTATATCGATTTAAAAATGCCTCTTTTTTATATAATCAGTATTTAATGAGATAAGCATGTAATTTAAAATTGGCCAATTAGATCACTCTTAAATTACATGTGCATACTATTGGATAAAAAAATAAATATAATTAGATGTTTAGAATAGAAAAATATTTATCTGTTATTAAAAATGCTACAGATAAAAAAATTTTATCTGACTTCAAGAATACAATAAGAGAAGATAATTTTCTTTTATTAAAAAGGAAGAAACTAAGACTAGTAAAAGGAATACAGTATCTATTGAGAGTGAAGGTAAAGAAATTAAGAAGAAAAAAGTAATTATAAATACGTTCACTTGTAGCAGAACTCATATAGAATGAATCTAAAATAAATAAAAAAATAATAAAAAAAATATTAAAAACTACCTATTACCGTAAGTTTAGTATTTTTGATGTACTTACCAATGCTTTTAAAGAAATATCTAAGATTACTAGTTTATAGGATAATAATATGTCTATTAATAATTTCTCTATATTATTCAAATTTTTAGCATCTTCAAATAGATGTATCAGTAGATTTGCTAGTAGTTTTTTAGCTTTATCTCTATCGCTATCTTCACCTTTATCTTCTTTTTCATCTTTACCTTTATTTTTTTTCTATCACCTTCTCTATTATCTTCTTTATCATCTTTCTCATTACCTTCATTACTTTTTTTCATCATTGGCATCATTTTCATCATCTAGATCTTTGTTAAAAATAAAGGAAAATTTAATACTTTGTAAAAGAATTATATAACTTTAAGATGATCTTCTTAAGAATAAAAAAATATATATATCTTTAAATATAACAGATAGTGTATCATCTATGAATATCTTATATAGCTAAATAATGACTGTAGAAAAATAAAAGCTAATGAGAAAGCAACGCATATTTTTTATATTATTTCAAAGCTATATACCACTAAATAAATTCATTCTTTGACCAAATTTTACTTGAATCATCATACTGTGATAAATATTAAAAATATAATTAATTTATTAATGATAAAGATATTGTATTAAGCTTATAACAATATACTGGCCTACAATAAATATTTAGATTTTTATTATATGAATTTGCATTTCTGTGTTATGATTACTGATTTTTCCTTATCGCATATATAAATAAAAAATGACAAAAATATTATATTTTTCTAATTTTTAATGTATAAAAATAAAGTTTTAAATGATAACCAAGAACGAATAATCAGTGTATTTCTTACTGGTACTAAGCAAATAATCATTTTTACACAACTTAATATATTAACTAGTACTATAAGTGATATTATAAAAAATATAAAAAAAACTGGTTTTGCAAAACCTGAATAATATCTTGAAAGACCTAAAATACTCAAAGAATGTAATACCTGAGCTTTGAAACATATATTATGAACTGACTGATTTTCTCCTCTTAGTTATGTGACAGACGAGTTTAATACTAACCTTAATATAACTTTACACTATAATACAGTTAGAAGTTACCTTTATGATGAAGGTTTTAGAAGTTATATAGTAAGAAAAAGTCTTATTTTATCAATAACTATTAAACTAACTGCTTGAAATAGTGTAAAGGAAAAAAAATTGATTAGAAAAATAGAACAAGTAATATGATCAGATGAATAAAGGTTTTCTCTTTTTCAATCAGATAGTTGAGTAAGAGTATAAAGAAGTTCTAGAGAAGCATATATATAATAAAGATTGTATTTAACTTACACTAAAGTTTGAAGGGGGATCAGTGATGTTTTAGAAGTGTTTTGGCTGGTATAGGATTGAACTGTTAGTTATAGTGAAAGAAAACATAGTTTCTAATAATACATTAATATTCTGGTAAATTATTTCATCTTATGGGTTAATAATTATTCCAACTCTATTTTTCAGCAAGATGAAGCATTATATCATAATTCAACTTACAGTATTTGGTGAATAAAAACATATAGCATTTCAATTTTAAATTAGATACCATAAAACTTTAATCTTAATCTAATAGAAAATTTGTAAAACTATTTGGATAATTAGGTTTAAAAAAGAAAGCTTATACTTAAATCTAAATAGAAATTAATTAAAGTAGTATAAGATGAGTGGTAAAAAATCACAATTAAAACATGTCATTGCCTAATTTTAAGTATGCATAATCAGGTTAAAGCAGTAATTAAGGCTAAAGGTAATCATATTAAATATTAATTTTTTTTGTTATAATATTATTACTATAATTACTTTATATTTTATATTTTAATATAATAAAATTTATTTGACAATTAAGAAGTATAAAAAAATTTTTTATAAATATCATAAAATTATGAATTTTACATATAAATTTTATAAATAAAAAAAATTTAAATATTTATTGTAGGCCAATCTAGTTACAATAAGAATCAGATTTAAATAGCATTAACGTAGTTTATTTTAAACAATATATTAAAGATTTTATTTTACCTTAATGTGTAGGAATCCAGAAAATAATTAGTATAATAACTGTCAAAAGATAGTTGTATGTTTTAAGATATCAATTTAAAGGATATTGAAAAGGTATTTATTTTGATAGATATGAATAAGAAGATATTATTATATATCAAAAAGAATTTTTAAAAGCAATAAAAGGATTTGAATAATGAATGGTAAGATATGAAGAAGAAGAAATAGAAATGATTTTATTAATACTCAAATCAGGATAATAAGAGCTAATTCTTATTATTCATAATGAAAGTATCTTTTATGCAAATAATAGAAAAAAATAATTTAGGTAGCTGATAATGAAATATTATTGCGAAAGAAAGGAAATGAAAAATTGATTATGGTGAGTAAGTTTCTTTCAAAGGCTTATAATTGATTGATACTTAGTAAAGAAGAAATAGCAAGGAATTTGAATATTTCTATAGAAGCTTATTGTTATCTTTTACCTGATAAGAATCAGAAAGGTTATTAGACCTTTGAGCATTTGTTAGAGCAGATTAAATCCAAGGCAATTTTCATTTTTGAGATGAAATTTTCTAATGTAACAGTTATTTTTGCCTTTGACAATAGTATGAACTATGTAATATATGCTAAAAATATTTTTGTTGCAGTAAGAATGAATTTGAGTCTTAAAGAAAAACAACTGATTATGAAATCAACATCTTTTTATTGATAAAAATAGACAAGAAATAACTTAACAAATGATATTTTTAGAAGATTATTTTAATTCTTTCTTGCGAGAAAAATCAAAAGGAATAAAAAAAGTATTATAAGAAAAAGGTCTATAAAGAGAAGGATTATGCTTAAAGTGTTCAATATATAAGAAAAAAGAATCTTTAAGAATTAATTATTATGCAAGAAAATTATGGCATTTTAACTAGTTTTCATAATGCAAAAGTTAGCTATTGTAAAATTAATTGAGAATGCAAGCAATTTAGTATTTTTTATTTAAAGTTCTTAATTTTATTGAAGTGTATTGAGATGCAGTCAAGTGTTATACAAGAAATCACTATAATTATATATAAGGTGGCTTGCAAAAAACTATTCTACAAGTACTTGATTTAGTATAATTAGAAAGTATGCACAAAAATCGTAAAAATATATACAATTATATTGTGAGAAATTAACAGGAAAGTTGGTTACATATGCATATAAAAAATTTAAATCACATAAGCGAATTTTATAAGATAATTTGACTGCATTTATAAAAGAAAAAAGTTGTGATAAAAGATAATAAAATATTCTTAATTTGTAGTATATATACATTAACAAATCATACATTAAATTTATTAATAAATCATATATTAAATTTAATCATAAATTTATCAATAAATTATGCATTAAACTAAATCAATTAAATTTATTACTGTATTATTTTATTGCTATTCGCTTAACATATAATATAATTTATATTGATTACATGATATAATCAATATTGATCATGTGATTTATCAAAATTTTTGAAATGGAACAAATCATGCAATTTCAGTTTTTAAGTGTTATGCACTATAGTAATAAATTAATTCAAATTTATGATTTATATTTTATTATAATAATCTGTTTTTTAATTCTTTTATATTTATTTAAAAATAAAATAGATCATAAAGATTATTTATTATATTTATTTTATTTATTATTAAAAATATTAAAGTAAAAAATATTATAAGTTTTCAAATTAATAAGATTTGTTTTATTCTAAAAAAATAAAAATAAATAAATATAATTAAATAAATAAATAATAAAGATTAATTTATAATTAAATATTTAATTCAATAAATAATTTTAATATATTTACTAAATAATATTTCTTTACTTTTAGATTAGATTTAACATTGAACTTTTATTTTTACTTTTACTTTTTTTATCTTTATTTTCCTATACTATTATAATTTTTAAAATAATTATTTAATAAAATGGACAATTATGTGATCAAACTAAATAATTACATTTAAATAAGCAATTTTAAAAATTGTAAAATAGCATATATAAGGATAATTAAAACAGTATCTTTAAAATAAAAAAAAAACCCATTATTTTTTATAAACAAATCTTAAAAATGAATTTTTTTTATAAACCAGTAAATCTTAAAATATTCATGTTACAATAGGTAAAAAAAACACATAATAATATAATATATATTTCCACTCTGTACAATTGAAATTCCGACTTTAGTGATTGTCTTTTGTTAAATTTTTTATAATTTATTTCTTCGTTTTCTTTCGTTAAAAGGAATTTGGAACCCACTCAATAACGATCTTGCTTCATAATCAGTGTAAGCAGTAGTATTAAAAATAACATCAAACCCCGTCATCAAAGGAAAAGAATCGTAGTTTCCTTCAATATCTGGAAATAAAGATAATGCACTTGCAGGAAATCCCATAGCAATGTTTCCATCCCCATCACCAGAAGACATCGGCACACCATGCCATTCCTTCATACGTGGGAGAACAATCTCAACTAATTTGTCAATAAAGGTGTACATTGGAGGGCCCTTAATACATACTTTACATCCGATCGGCATCCCTAAAAAAAAGAAAAGGTAAAAAATTAAAATAAAATTTTGAAAAAAAAAAAAATTATTTTACGCGTTTAATAACTTTTTTTACCCGCTCTCAATTTCCAATTAGCAACACCGGTTTTAGAATATGTGACGGTAGGCCTTTCTGAAGTAATGCATTGTAAAGCCATGATACCACTTAATAAATGTTGTTTATTATGAATCGCTTGTTTAATCATACAATGAACATAAATTTCTTTTAAATAAGGAACTGATTCATGCGTTTGAGGCGGTGGTATGGGTTTGGATTTTTTATCACCCCTTGGTTTTAATGGTGGACGATTTTTCAAAAACGGATTATCAGTATCTCGTGTAACTTTTGTTAAAGGTAGGTATTTTTTAAGTCTTTTTTCAATAAATGTTTTCTCTGATTTTGGATCTTTATACGTGAGTATCATTAAATCATCATATAATATTGTGTTATAATATTCTTCCATTCTAACCATTGAACTTTTTCCTGGATAAAATTCCGAATCATCTGGCAGATTCGCTGATGGTTTGAATTTTCCAAACGTTTGAAGATATCTCGAAGTCAACACTCTAGTTGTATTGACGAGAGGTATTTTAAGTAAATCTATTTTCGTTGATAATAACATAAAAGAATATGGTTATGGTACAGTCTTGAAAGGTAATTGAATTTGGCAAGGTTATAATATAAAGGTTACAGTATATGTAGAAATTTAAATTTGAAAAAAAAAAAATGTGAAAAAAAGTTGAAAAAAAATTTCACGCGGATGGTCACATGATATCGGTTACACAATGTTTAAAGGATCGCTGACCGACGTGAATTTCGAACATGTTGATTTACCTGAATAATGTCTTTGATTGATAAATAACCTAATCTTCTCTAACTCTAACATTATTCGATTTTTTTTCCGTTTTATTGTTTTTTTGCGATTTTTTTTATATATAATCTTTTTCTTTACGAAAAAAATAATTCGAAATTTTCAGAAGATAGTCGATCACTTTTTTTCAATCCACGTGATCATAGTAAAATATTTGTTGGTGAAATTTCCATTTGTCACATAATTAATTATTCATCACATGGTTAATTTCTTAATTCCATAATGTCGGCCAAAAGTCACGTGGAAGTGGTAAATCAGATCGATGCGTCACGTGGTAAATATATAACTTTTATATTTTATAGAGAAAGGTTTTGTTACAACAGAATTCATTGACAAGATTTTGTTATAAAGTATGTTTATTCTTTATTCTTTTATCAAATCCTCAAAAATCATGATTTGCAAAAAAAAAAAAAAAAATCTATTATGTTATAAATGGGAAGTCCTTATTAGCAGTAAATTTTCCAATGATAGCCAGAATGTGATGATGATGACGGATAAAAATACAAATCATGCATTTCTTTTACTAAGTATTGCACTCCACCATCAATACACGTTCTCTTTGAGGGCAATCGACATGATAAATGACGCGTTATGCATGTCTCTTTCAAACTATCGCTAATGTTGTAATTCTTCTATCGATGTGCGAAAATTAGTTTCTATCGGAACACCTAAATTTCCAATATGTTTCCAAAAGAATATTTTCAAAAACCATTATAATTAAAGTTCTTTTACCATTCTTTACGGGATCAAAATAGAAATACAGCTATTCAATGGTTCGGTTGTGCGTGTTATCGTACTTTATTAAATTAAATAATAACAAGCTTCCATTGTTTCAAATCTAGAGTTCTAAGACCGGTTTTAAAGATCAGTCTAAAAATCGATCTACCGAGATCGGAATGGATCGGATCATTAACTACCCTAGTTACACGAAGGTTACATAAACTTTCCTTTTTTTTTTTTTTTAGAAAATCAAATCTTGCCTCTCTTTCTTGTCTACTTCTCTATTTTCTTAATCTTCAATAATGAAAGCATTATCCGCAGGTGCTGTGATATCTGCTGCTATGTTATATCGTTTTCAACATGATATTGAACAAAATACGAATCAAATTCGTGGAAAACTTCATAATACTCAACTTAAGCTCGACTCTTCTTTGCCTGGAAACTTGAGAGACCAGGTAAATTACATGAAATCATTGACTAAACTTCTTAACAATTACTTTATTTATTTATTTTATAATATTTTTTTTTTATTATATATATTTTTTTTTAAAAAAAAATCAAAAAGAAGTTTTATCTGGTTTTAATCAATTTATCTTTTTTAATTTTTTTTTTTTTCTTTTAGACACTACCTGCATCAATTCCTTCGAAATCAACAAACACCAGACCACAATTGCCTTTACCATCAATTGCTCAAACCGAACATTATATTCACCAACGGTTCATTCCTACTTTCAAATCTACTTGGAATGAACATATTATAAGTATTGCTCAAAAATTAACTAATTTTGATTTCGATGGGGCTGTTAAATCTGGTTATGGAAATGCAAAATCTTTTGCTGAAGATAAATTAGTTAAAAAGAAATAACGGTAGGAAAGAAAAAAAAGAAAAAAAAAATTAGAGTATTTCAACGTAATCTCAAAAAAAAAAAAAAAAATCATTTTGGTTAATTAGCATATAAAGGAAAGGCATTGTATATTTTTTTTTTTTAAAAAAAAAAAACAAAACAAAACAAATCGTTTTTTAATATACCTTTCTCCAAAAAAAACTAGCATCAAAATTTGATCATGATAGTTTTCATTGAATAAGCATGGAATCAACTTGACGAACGAATTAATTTAGATCTTTCTAAACATATCAAAGAGTTTTTCTACAAATGAATAACTACTAGTCTCGATTAAACAAAAAATTTTTTTATCATTTACAAACATAACGTGTACAAGACTCATCAGAGAAGAGAGAGATTGAGAAGTTGCAAACAGGTTTTTCAAATTATTTGTAACTGACAGATAAAAGATCGTCAAACTTGTTACGTCAGAAACCTTTGTTCGCGCACATGATTCCGAGATAAAGCCTTAGAAACCGTAGGCCTACATTATATTTGGGAAAGGGGTTAGATTCAAAAAAGGAATTCTTATTAGCCTTTTCGCGGATTTCGGGTAACGGAAAAAAGTCGGATGATAGATGAAAGTACGAAACAAAAATCTTAATTTCTTTTTATCACAAATATTTGATGTTTATTTAACACATGAAGAAATGAAAGAAGACTTTGAAAACTTTCACGCTAAATACTTTCACAAACACAAACCCAAGGGAAACTTTCCCTTTTACAATTACTTGTTTTAAGAAAACATCATTCGATGACTAACATTATTTACATTCTATAATATTAAGAAATAAATAAATAAATAGTCTGACAAATTGTTTACGAATGAAAGATGCCTTTTTAGCGCCATGTTGCATGTTTGGTCCCTTTTTTCCCGTGCTAAAAAAAGAATAAATTTGTTTTTTTTACCAGGTTTTAACTGATTTTTCAGGATTATTCCACACTAAAAACCTTATTAATAATCGATTATATAATTAAAAACACAGTCACAAGCAAAAAAAAAAATTTGATTTAACCTACAAAAAACGCACAAACCCAAACACACAATCCGATTTGATTATTAATGTTATTTACATTTGGATTGGATTATTTAATCTTGCTTGTATATCGATATGTAAGTAAAAAATTGTCCGGAAGGACTTTTTCTATTCGAGAAAGGAATGATTGAAAAGGGTCTATTTAATATGTTGTTCGACTGCATAACATTAAAAAATTTGTGAGAGGATAATCCCTGCGATAGTTAGTGATCAGTTTTTTTGATTACGTAAAAGTAGATACAAATCGTGCGGAGGATTTACCATTACTAAAGATGACATCAAAAGGATTGATTAAATTACTTTCCATACAAAAAAATTGATGCATAAATTTTTAATTGATCTTTATTTTTATTTTTTATTTTAACACGTTTAATACTTGTATATTAACGCAATCCTAAACTGACATATTTTGAGATTAAATTTTTTTAAGTTTAAACTTGTGAAAATCATAGGCCAACCAATGGTATATCAATTGACTAAAATAGAGATTGTATTCAACATATATCACCCCCTTGTTCACTTTTTTTTTTTTTTTTTTTTTTTTTTTTATATCCCCCCTTTTTTTAAAAAATTTTTGTAATAAATTACGCTATGGTAATTTTTATTTATTTATTTATTTATTTTTTTGTGCAGATAAGATCATCTTTTACCATCTTTTATGAATCTCATTTAATTGGTAGTATCAAGGAACGCCAACGCAAAGCCAACCACCTACCAGAGAACCAAAGTTACCTCCAAAAGATGATTCTCAACCATGTCTCCGCGAAGCATGTCAAATTCAAACATGCTTGCAAGAGAATGATTTTCAAGAGGCACGTTGTCAAAACGCAATTGATAAATTACTTCAATGCTGTGAAAAGTTACTAAAGAGTGGGGGCGAATCACCAAGTTGTTCTAGTGTAAAGAATAAAAAATAAAGATAAAAAAGACAATGCAAAATTCTGCATTGTTCATGGGATGTATGTATCCTCCATTTACTGTTTCTTTTTTTTCCTTTTTTTTTGACGTGAGAAAAATCCAATACAAAAGTGGTTAAGAGTTTCATTTCTATTTTTTGTGTTAGGTAATTATTTATTTATTACACAGAATACTGTCCGCAGTGACCGAGTTTTTCAACAACCTTTTTTTTTTTAATTATTTCTGTGAAATGAGATCTCATATGATTTTCAAAGAATACATTTACAAAAAAAGAAAAAAACATTCTGGGGATCCATCGTGAATTCTAATTTTCTTAGTGAAAAATATATATATTATTACCCGTTATGTTTAGTTTAAAAATATATTTTATAATAAACAAAAATGGGGATTGATTGTAAATTTCCGATCAATTAAGTTTCACTCCATCGTGACTTTCAATGCTTTAACACTTCTACTAACTTGAATTAGACGGTGTATGTTTACTTACAAGGGTCAGTATCTGTTATTTTCCATAGAAAGCTCCTTTGAAAACAAGGTGCACTTGCTGAGGGTAGGACAATTGTTTGGCGTGGGCATATTTAGGCTTATCCGCTTTCTTAAAATTTTTTTTTCGCCATTTTTCACAGATTGCATGCATACAAATTGTTACATGTATTATTCAAAAGACATGGTGCTTGATCATGGCGTGATGTATTGGGTTGTACCTGACCACTCGAGTATTCCCTTTTTGGCGAGAATCAAGACTCCACAATTTGTAAATTTTTTTTTTTTTTTATTTCTTACTTTTAATTTTTTTTTTTTTTTTAAAAAAGAATTTTCTTTTATCTCAACTAAATGAGTCCTGAGCTTACGCATATTTTGATAAATTCCCACCTCTCCCAACAAAAGTTAAGGTTGAGCAAATTTTTTTTCATTGGCACAATTTTGATAATACCTCCGTAATTTTTTACTCTTTGTTTTAGAGTTCAAGTTAGAGTTCATTGAACAAATGCGAGCTCATGCAAAAATTATAATTGTAACTTGTTGTCATGATAAAAAAGAGGTTATAATAACAAATTATAAATCAAATTAGAGTTTTGTCGTGAAATTTTTTTTTTTTTAAAAAAGAGTAAATTTAGTCTTCACCCGGATATAAATAAATATCGAATCCCTATTGTTTTATTATTTGTTTAGATTGAATATGATAAGGCAAGCGTACTGTGTCACTTAATACATAACAATACAAATAGATCTGATATTCAATAAAAATAAAATATAATCGGAATTCAAATAGATCTACAATCGCCACCACCTTTAATCATTTTTTTATGTGGGATGACTTCCACCGCATTTATTTGTTGTACTTTAAAAAAAAAATTTTATTTTCATTTTTTTTTTACTTTTCATTTTTGTTTATTTATTTGGGATTTTGATACTTTCGGATATTTTTAATCTCTTTTTTCCCCAATTTTTCGCCTGATTACCTGAGAATTTTAAACAGAAACGTTCTCAATACGAGATGATGAAACATCTGATTCTTTATATGGTGGTGAACAAGCGATATTAAATGTCTTTGTTCTCAGCGTTTTCCGCTTCTGATCAAAAGGAAATTAGAATTGAATGGTACATTTATAATCCTCCCTTGTCTTAAATGACAAACAATGGTTTTCATTGTCTTACTCAAAGAAAATTTTATATGATTCAATAGATCTAAATTTCTTTTTTTGATTCCTCAATACTCTGGTTGACAAGGAATGGTAAGGTTGATTATATGCCATTAATTTATCTAATGACATCATTTTTACGGGTCCCTTCAAAGGAAGTTCCTTTTTAACTAAACCCGACTCAAAAGGGTACGTGCGTATGAAATGCGTGAACGAAAAAAAAAAAAAAAAAAAAACTTTTTTTTTTTTTTTTTTTTTTTTTTTTTTTTTTTTTTTTTTTGAATGAAAATAATTTGTATAAATGCTAAATAAGTACCTATCACTAAAAACACCACTCGGATAGATCATTGTATTGCTTTCTTTAATAGGGAACCTACTCAACAAGACTAACCCACCATCAATTGCTATTTTGAATTCAACCTTACAAGGCAAGGTCAAAGAATATTTGAACCCTGCCTTATCAGCAGCTTCCAATAGTCGAGTACGACGACTGCTTCCAAAGCTAAACATTTCTTCTAAGCATATTATATCATAATTAGCTAATACGTTATCGATAAAATACGCGAGTCTATCTTCTTTATAGTCACTGTAATTATTTTTGATAAGTGGAGGTCTCAAAAAAAGATTGCATGATAAAAGTCGCGCTTTAATTTTTGACTGAGCATTAACTTCATTAGATTCGGACATTTTTAAAAAAATCACAAGCTTTTTTTTTATTTTCGTCGTTTCCATTATAATTTTTATATTTATATTTATATGTATATTTACAAATCTAATGGTATTTGTGCTACATGATTTACACTTCAATTCCTCTTTCTTTATCATCAATCTTTACATTTAGTACTCTCTTTCCCAATTTTAATTCAAAAGTCATAATATTTCTATAAATTGGCATGAATATAGGTAAGACCAAGAAATTCAAACCAATAATAAAAGAAATCCAGGTACATAATGTTGCAAATAGGGAAACCCATGGCTTAATGAATACGAAATAAGCAAAGCATCTAACGGTAAAACCGTCAATTAAAATTTGAATTAGGTAATCAAAATAACCTTGACCTGGTTCACGTGGAATATGAGCAGGCGGAAGGATGGGCGCGAATGATGGGGAGAATGAGGAAGTAAAAACTAAATTAAATGCTAAAAATTCTAAATGGGCTAATGCTCTGTTATTAGAGTAAAAGTTGAATTAGCAAAAAAAATTCAAATCGAAATACATTATAAATAAAAAAAGAAACGATTTTTTACCTCCAGGACAAGACTGACCAAGTTAATAATATGTAA
Organism: Funneliformis mosseae; assembly: GCA_910592005.1. Classification (NCBI taxonomy): domain Eukaryota; kingdom Fungi; phylum Glomeromycota; class Glomeromycetes; order Glomerales; family Glomeraceae; genus Funneliformis; species Funneliformis mosseae. Next base: position 9,296 of record CAJVPP010000966.1, on the reverse strand, counting down.
CCAATTGGTGGAATAATCATCATGGAAATGGAAATACAAAAAGTGAAAACTATCCACATAAAACTAAAAAGGATAAAATTCAAATCCCATAATAACAAATAAATTAACGCAAACCAATTTCTTTTATCTTTTAACGGTTTTAAGAATTTACATATCGTACTTTCATTTACGGTTGGTGCAGGTTGCTGTTGCTTAGTATTTAATGTCACCGCTTGAGGATGTTGCTGATAAGGAGAAATATTTGCTATGGGGTATGATGAAGAAGAATTTGGATTTGAATTCGGAAATGTACGAAAATTCGGATTTGCTATGGGAGAAGGAAGAGCTAGAAAATATGATTCATCATCAAGAATCAATTCTGCCGGAGGAGCTGAAGGAACTGGAGAGTTTGATAATGAATGCGTTGTCGGAGGTGAAGAGAGTCCGTTATTATTATCATTATTAATTAAACGCGTCGAATTGCTACCAGTTATATTATTATTATTATTTCTTCCTTCGGTTTTAAAATATTTAAGACTTTCTTCTTGTTGAATTAGATATGTAGGATCTGCTGATAAATCTTCTATACTTGGGGATGAAGGTAAAAATTGAGGATTTGTTGACTGTTCATAAGTTGGTGGCGGTATTGAATGAAATTGTTCTTGTAAATCATTATTATGGTGTCGAAAAACCGCCACGCCATCATTTCGTGTTGGCATTTCTTTTAGTAACTTATCAAAAAATCAATATTAAAATAAAAATAAAAATTTAAATGTCTGAGCAAAATAATGATCAAAATGATATATGAAAGCAATAACAGAAAAATTATTTTTACCAAGGGATCAAGAAGAAAAAAAAAACCGGAATATTGATCCCTTTTATTTTTAAATTATAGAGATATATATATGAAGATGATAACAACATTTACACATGTATCTATTCTAAATTTCGTTTGAACCATTTATTGGAATATAAACGAACTTTCTTTGGAAAAACATTTTCCTTTTTACATCATTAAAAAAAGAATTGAGAGTCCAGGCTATATTTTATTTATAGATTCAGGTTAGGGAAGAAAGTTCCATAAAATTTTTAAGATTAATTTAAACCGGAAATAGAATTTTAAAAAAAGTCATTTTAACCAAGTCAATTTCTATTAGCGGGAAGAGATTTTTCATTCAGAAAATCGTTTATCATGCTATTTTTAGGTCTAAATTTATATGAGATCATATGCTAAGATGAATCATAAGGTAACACCATTACCATCGAAAGAAAACATTAAAAAAAAAGTTCCTAAAGATTATTTAATTAGTTTAATGTAGTTGATCAATTTTAGATTCGACCGCTTAATATATGATAAGCATCAGTAGTATAGCGGTAGAATACTCGCCTTCCAAGCGAGTGGCCCGGGTTCAACTCCCGGCTGATGCATTTAAAAATGAAAATTTTTTTTTCCTGAATTTTTGGTTCCCGTGTAACCCGTCGATATTTGATTAACCTGTGAACAAAATCGGTAATTTTTTTTTTTTCATAAAATCATGTCAAGGCTATTATTGATCGCAGATGGTAGGATAATATGTAGTAAACTTCCACGTACATCACTCATCAAATTTCAAGCAAGATGTCTTGCTTTTACACTCTCTCAGGATCGAAAAAACATCGCCAAACTCGATGAGTCTACATTTTCCATTATACAAAAAAAGCATTATTCAACGGAAAGTTTTAATAAAGTTTTTAAATATTGCAAGAATATAACGCAACTTGAGAATGCCGTGAATCGACTTTTCTACAAACATCATACGCCACATCCACAAACAATCAGAGAAGCATTCAAAGCTTGTTCAAGGTTAATTATCCAAGAACATAATAAGAGTCCATTAAATAATTTTTCGGTGAATTCATTAAGTAAGGACATGTCAAAGTATTGGATAGATGTTCCATCAAAGACACATACAACGGACGATGTAATAAGAGTTGCAAATGGAATGATTGAAAGGTTGGATCAGAATTGTAAGACAACTTATGTCTACAACTCATATATTTTAGTATGTGGAATTGCAAAGAGAACTGACCTTGCATACGCCGCATATAATGAAATGTTGAAGACTTTTGTCACATTGAACGTTAGCACTTATAAATTATTGATCTTTGCGTGCGCTAATAAATTAGATTTGGATCGGGCTTTTCATACAATAGACTCCTCAATTGACTCAATATTTTTCTCGGTGAGGACAAGAGTTTGGGTGAAAACGTTCATGCATTTAGGAGTCGGCGCTCTTGTTGCTAAATGTATTATATTCGCTCTTGCCACGGTCGTGCAGGATATAAATGGGTTGACTATGGCTGGGATCGGTATGGGTGCTTTTTTGAGTATGAGGTACGCAATGCACGCCATATTCAAAGATGTCGTTGTATCGGAGAATAGTATTTATGATGAAAAGGAACATTCAGATATTGATGATACGAACTTATCCTCCAACTTGAAATTGAGCGAAATGAGACCAAAAGAAATTAAAAGATATATGTACACTTTCTTGATTAGTTGTTTATTAAGAAATGAGAAATTTGATGAAGCCTTAATTGTGTTTCATCAAATGGCTGATAACCATATCCCTTTAGATATAATCTCATATAATGATTTAATTAATTCACTGTGTCGTATGCAAAATCCAACCGTCGCTCTTGAAGCTGTTATCAAATTTCAAGAACATGGCTTTCGTCCTACCGCACAAACATTCCAGCATATTGTTCTTTCTCTCAAAAATCGTAATTGCGATGAAAGAATGAGGAAAACCCTTTATAATTTAATGAGAGATAATAATGTGTTTTTTCCAGACAATTGTATAAATAAATTTTAAGAACCCTGATTAATTATAAATCCCTTTTGGTCAATCATATAATGTAAATGAAGTCTAAAACGAAATAAGCAATTCCCAATTTTAGCAATAAGTTAAATGCATCACGTGACATTTTAAAAATCATAAATAGTGCGGAAAATTTATTTTCAGATATTAACAATGACGGATAACTTACCAGAACCCGACTTATATATCGGTGCATAATTTTTCTATCTGTCGAATAATAATCTTTAATCAATTTTTAATTTCGTAAATGTTTGTTAAATATAAACAGATTACAAAGCTTTCTTAACGAATAGTTTTGACCCAAAAGAATATGCAAATTCCACCATTAATGCGACCTCGGACGGTGACAATGATATTACAATATCACTGGCAAAATTGTCATTTAGTATAGATAATTTGAATAAACAATTACATGACCAGGTCCGTTGTTTTTCATTTAAATCGATCTTTCATCTTTACTTATCATTAATTGACATTTTCTATTTAAACTTTAATAATAGGTTACATCCCATTTTGAGGATTTGATATCACAAGCCTCTGGAATAAGGGAATTAGAAGTTGTGTTGAATACTGTTAAAGATGGAATTCAATCACTCAACTTATCATTAGATAGGTAATCGATGGTTCGATGTAAAGTTTTAATGTAAAAGGTTCAGTATAACAATATTCATCTGATCTTTACATTTACATAGATTGAAAACAAAGATATATACACCTTACGCGCAGATAAAGAATTACTCTGTGCAATTGGAAAGATTACAAGCCGCATCAGAGTTATTACGTCATGTCGAAAGATTCTTTTATCTAGCGAGATGTTTAGAAGGTCAATTAACAGATATTGATAACGAAGGTGAAAAAGGAATTGAATATATTAAAGCTGCTTCGAACCTTGGTGAATTAGGTGTAAATTACAAATCCTTTTTTTTTTTATTTTTTTTTATTTGTCGTTATTTTCAACTAATAAAGGCTTGTTTACAATATTTTTTTATCAAGAGGCTCTTTCGCAAGATGTCGATTTGAATGGGATTGAACTTGTGCAAGCTCAATTACCGGTAATTTTACAGGCCAAAAATAAAATCACCGGAGAAGCTCAACGATTATTAAATGAAGGAATAATTAATCAGGTAAAAATTTTACTCAAAAAAAATGTCTTGAAAATTGAATTTCATTGGGCAACCGGAGTTTTAGCAACATTTGATTAGAATATTATTTTCTAGCCCATTACTCGTCCTTTTTATGACTTCTTGGACAAATTATTACCGATGGGATAGTCGGGTGTTAGATAATTTATACTATATATTTTTTTCTTCAATTATTAGAATGGAACAGATATCTCTATTGGTCTTCAAATATTTCATAACCTTCATGGAATGGGAGAGCGCGTTTCCAAATATGTCGACGATATTTCTGGAAAATTATTGAATCAGATGAAATATACTGTTGACTTCGTGTCATTGCAAAAAGAAGTTAAAGGTATTTTAAAGATCTGTTTATTATCGGCTTAGAATTAAAGTAAATCATGTAATGTTTATTTGTTTTTAGATTCTGGTGTTGTTCCATTAAAAGGAATTCGCCGGTTAGGATCAGAACCAAGTACTGGAACAACGGCGTTATTGGCTACAGCATTGTGGAAACGAATGGAAGTATTGATGGATGATATTTACGAAAACTGTAGTAAGGTTATTTTTGCTCCTTTTTCTCCCGTGACTTTCGTGTCTTTATCTATATATATCATTGTTCCTTCTGAATTGATGTCCAGACTTAATAAAGAAACGATTTTTTTTTTTTTTAGATTTGTACGTTAGAACGCGTGCTTGCTAGTGAAATAGATGTGATGTCTCATAATACGTATTTAGATGAAGTTTCCAAGGTTTAATATTTCTATATTAATTAAGATTTATAGATTGATTTCTTTTCGAATTGACTTTTTGAATTTGTTCCTTTAGATCTTAGATGGAGGGTTGGTACAACATTTTTGGAAAGTTCTTTCTTTAAATTTCGAAAAAGAATTAAAAGAAGCCACCAAGGGTATTTATAATTTATTAATTATCGAATTATGATTTGAATCTGATAGATATTTAATGTTTATTCAAAGGGTCGACTTTTCTACAACAAACACTTGTCAGTGGATATCCAAAGTTACTAAAGTTATTCTATGACTTGTTTGTGAAACTTGAAAAACGTGGTGATTTAAAGTTAGATGGCGACTTTCAAAGGTGAACCATCCCTTCATGTAAAAGGAAGAGTCTTAAATTCTTGAAAAATTAAGTCTAAGTAGAAATTCGCCTAATTTAAATAGTCAAGAAACCATAGTTATGCTTCATAGTATATCGAGTTTCGAAGCAGGTTATTTGGCTCGTTCAGTAACGAGAATGTTCGATCCAATTAACACGGCATTTCCTACTGGATTATCTCGTGCTCCTCCGATTAAAAGTGATGTTACAAATTTCATACGAGTAATTTCTAGGTAAATTTTTTATCCGTCAATACGGAGGTGTAATTTTTCCCTAGTTTTAATTAAGTTTTTTTCTAGTGAATTGGAAATTGCCAAAGTTGATTCAAACTTGCTACGATCTGTAGCGAAGAATGTTGTCAAAGCTTTGAATTTATATTGCGTCAAGTCCGAATCTATGGTATAATTCCTTTGTAAAATCGTTTTATAAACTCCTATGGAAATGACTAAAAGCAGTGATCTTAATATTAGGCCGCAGTTGATCCAACAGCATATCAAATATCTGGAACTGGTCCAACAACCGCTTCACAAAATGTAAATTTTGAACTTGTTACAACTTTATATCAATTACATCAATCCGTTTGGAAGGTGTTAGAAGAGTATCCCGATGGAGTTACTGAAATAATATTTGATGCTGTTGGGGTAAAATTTAATCTTTATAAATAACAATAGATAATATTTTTTTTAAAAAAAGTTATTCAAAAAAAATTTTTTTTTTATTAGCATACAAGGGAAGTTATGCTTGATATAATTGATCCATTGATACAACATATTAAGAAAGAGCTTGAAAATACTTTACTCAAAATTCATCGCGAAGATTTTTCAAGGTTAAAATAATACTGTATTTGTGTATTTATTTGTATTTTACTGTAATTGATGACATTCTCTCTCTTTAATTATATATTTAGACAACAAGTGTCAAAGGGTTTTATGCTTGGACAACAATCTGAAGGACAATGTAGTGCATATATGATTGAACTTTCAAATAAGGTTAAACATATTCAAAGCCAATATTTCTCAAGAATTTCTTGTGGATTGGAAAGTAAAGAATGGTAAATTCTTAAAAAACTGGAATTTTTTAATGTATATATATATTTATTTATTGTTTGGTTGTTTGTTTGTGTTATGTTAATAGGATTAAGGGAATGGGGAAGAGAATACTTAGTTTTTGGTTACTTCATGCTAGTATGGTTCGACCGTTAAGTGAAACGGGAAAATTGAAGTTAATAGGTGATATGTCACAATTGGAATATTCTTTGAATCAATTACTTATTGATAATGGATTGACTTTGGCAGATTTAGAGGAAGAATATAAAGCATTAAAAGCATTTAGGTTAGTTGCAAATTAAATTTATTCGAGTTTTAACCGGACCATTGAACTAATCTTCCTCGATTTTAGACAATTATTATTCTTGGACAATTCTCAATTAACAGCAGCACATCACACAGCATCACTTCCATTATTAATCTTAATCCATCATATCATCGTTCGTTCACCATTGAATACATTACAATTACCGCACAAGATTTATGGATGGACTGAATTAGAATATTCTAGATGGTTAGATGAACATAATGAAGGTGAAGGTATTGAATTAATTAAAGGGTGTTTAAGGACCAGTGCAGAATTAGAAGTAATTCAAGAAGAAGAGCTGATTGAAGAAAAATTGGTTAGAGCCTTATTAAAGGAAAGAGCAGGAATTGAAGTTTAAATGTGATGACGTATGCAATCTATTTAATTGAACAATATTTTATAATAATGAATTTCTCAATTTTATATTTCTCGTTCAGAGAATCATCCAAACTAATTATTACGGCATGAAGTTTTCTTCATCTTTTTTCCGAAGCTATCCTCTATACTAATAAAACTCGTATTTAATTTAAATTCATTCATTTCATAAAAGATATAATTAAAATATACTGGTAAAAGGTGAACTGAGGAACAGTCATCTTGTCATTTCGATTCAATTTCTTCGAGGTACCGATTTTTCATAAATGACAATCACTACGATCAAATGAACTAGATAAATATTTTATTTTTGAAATAATAATAATGAAAATTAGAAGAAATAAAATAAACAACTTTCACAATTTTTTACTTGCTCGAATTTTTTCTATCTGCCATCGTGATTATCTTCAAGAGATTTTTTTCATCTTTTTTAATAAAGGTATTAGGTTATAATTAAATCTTTATCATTTATCTTCGGAAATTTTGCAATGAAATAAATATATAAATGCATTTTATGATTTATTTCATTAACAAAAGGCTTTCTTTGATAATATAAAATAAAAACTTATTATAAAAATACTTTATATGTATATATATTAAAATATTATTTGATATAGATACTATTATGTTATAACTTTTCATGTATCTTCCAAAGGTTCAATAATTACTTCACTCAAAAAATTGATTATTAATAATATTCAAGTTACTAAGTTGATCATAATACATTTTCACAAATCGTTTTCGTTTCTTGTCAAATCTTTGAAATCTTTGATGACATTTATTACAGTAAGTATCGAACTCTATTTCAATATATCGTTTGATATCAAAAGCAAAGCAATATTGAAACAAAAATTTTGAAAGTGCCTGGAGAATTTTTTTTTTAATTTTATTCATTGTCTTCAAAATGCAAAATTTGATGTCAACATTTTCAATCTGGAAAAACAACAACAATAAAATGAACTATTTTTTGCACAAAATCCTCATAACTGAATAAGGATATTTACCTGATTATAAAATATTTAAAATATTATGGCTTTGGCTAAATGTTTGCTGGGATTGTAAATTATTATAATACAAAATTTTCATATTATTTAATAAATTAACATTATATATTAAAATATAATCTATCAAATTTAGGCTTAAAATACAAAATTTAATTAAAAATATGTAATTTAATTATTTAAATATAGCTAAACAAAATAAAATATTACATAAATTAAAATCTTATTCTATTTAATGAAACTATAATAATAATATGTTAAATAGTCTTATTATATATATATATTTAGTTTTATCTTGATATTTTATATCAGATTAAATTTTCTAATACTTAAAACTATGTTCAGAATTAGAAAATTAATACAGTTAATATAGTTTAATACAGTTTAATATAGTTAGTATATATAATAATTAATATAAAATTTAGTATAATACAGTATAAATATATATGTTAATATAAAATAATTAATACTTTATACTATAATTATTAATAATAAGATTATTAAATATAAATTTTCATAAATAAAATTTGCTTAAAAAAATAAATTATTAATATATTATTAAAGCTTATAATAAAAAAACTAATATTATTTTGAATAAATTTAATATAAATAAAAAAAAAAAAAATGATAAATAAATTAAAAATTAATGTATAAATAATAAAATAAATTTTTTATATTATATATTTAAGTGAATATTATAAAATTACATGATAATATATTATTATTATGATTACATTAATAAATAATATCTAAGCAATTTTCAGATAATGATTTAAGAAATTTATTAGAAAATATTTTACTATTAAAAATATTATATTTATTTATTAATATTTTATGAATTTATTTAAAATTAATAGATTTTATTAGAAAAAAATTTGTTTATAACCCAATATAAAATTGATTATTAATAACTTGAAATATTATATTTTTTATTTGTTATTATTTATTTTTTTTTTAAAATAGATTTTGTATTTTTGTTAATATTATTATTGCTTAGTATTTCTTTAAATTAGTAATAAAATTTATTGCAAATAAATTTTTTGGAAGTATTATTTTATTTTTCTAGATTTCTTTAATTTCTTTAAAAATTTAATCAAAAAGTTTCTTTATTTAATATATAATGATATTCAGTTAGATTTAGTTATATAGAAAATTTGCTAAAAAAATTAGACTTTAAAAATTTTAAATAAAATTTTAATCTTTATTGTATTTTAATTTTTAATGTTCATCAGGAATATTTTTAATGCGAAGTATTGCGTAAGATTTACGATTTGTAAACTTATGCAAATATTACGGTGTAAGGTTACATAATATTTATGTTTTTAGCATAATATTTCGCAATATTTACTAATCGTAATATTTGCGAAACTCTACTGGCGTAGTACTTCACAATATTTACTAATCGTAATATTTTCAAAACCCTACTGACGTAGTACTTCGCAATATATACTAATCATAATATTTGCGAAAACCTACGGGCGTAGTACTTCGCA